>JANIJG010006818.1:0-82800 GCA_024611175.1 Megaceryle torquata
CTGCTGGATGGAGCAGGGGGGTGGCACCAGAGCATCTCCAGAGGTCCCTTCCAACCCCCACCATGCTGGGATTCTGTAGGAGCATCTTTAAAGTCTTGGATGAAGAATGAGAGTAACCCCCCTGTGGTCACAGATGTATTCTTCTTTCCTGTATTCAGGAGATAATGAACAATGTCTGAAAATTAATTTTAAGTGATGATATTTTATTCCTTAGGATGTTTTTGCTCACACCCTATTGATCAAGAAATAAAAGTGAATGTTGTCTTGGTAACCATGGCAAAACACAGTATTTTTACCCTTTACTCTTAAGACTGGGATTGTATAAAAATCCCATTTTCTCTTTTTCTGCATTTCTAACCCTTATTAATCAATAGCTTTAGTAGCTCTGCAGAATTCACACCAGCAGCTCTGGTTAAGTGGTTTTGAACATCTTCCAGAGCTGTGTGCCTCTGGGTTTCTATGTTGTTTTGGCAATTTACCTCTTCTAATATTGGGAAGTAGCCAGGAAAACTTTTCTAGTGGTCATGTGCAAGCAACACACCACTCTATGCTGTACCCCTTATTATTGCTGTACCCCTTTATTGCCTGTTGCTAGGATGGCCACAGGGTTGGGGGTTTGATGAGAGCACATAAAATTACAGTGCAAGTTGGGTAATGCTTTTTTCTTTTTTTGTCTCAGAGAAGAAGTAATATAGTATTGTCTTTGCCTATACAGTTAAAACAGTTCTATTTCTCCCTGCCTCGCTTTCCCACTCTTCGAAGGAAAGCAAAACAAAAAGAAAGAAATAAAAAGAAAAAAAAAGAAAAAAAAAAAAAAAAACAACAAAAAACAAGGGAAGGCTGGTGGTGCAGCCATGGAAGGAGGCTGCTGCCCTCTCATGGTTCCCGAGGCGAACAGCCAGGAGGAAAGTGGTTGATGGACAGCTGAGAGGATCCTTCTTTCTTTTCAGAAGTTGTCTCGTAAGGCAGAGCAGAATCCGGCTGCTTGAACAGGCTGAGCAGGAAAGGAGCTCTCAGTGTCCTGAATTATTGCAGAGAAAGTTGTTTTGTGGGATTTGGTTTGCTTATTTTTCGGGTTTTTTCATCCAAGAGGTCATTCTGATGCAGTATGACCACCGCAGGTAACTGATCCTTCAGCAGCAGAAGCACATAAACGTCTGGAGTTCATTGCCCCTAGACAACTGGGTGCATCAGGATAGCTTATAGAAATATCTGTCACCACCTATATCCTGTGGCCTAGAAAGATGAGTTTGTCATCTCTTATGAGGCGTGACTGAGGAATGTAGGGTTTTTCAGACTGGAGAAAAGGAGGCTCAGGAGAGACCTTCTGGCTCTTGACAACAAGAAGTGATAGGACAAGAGGAAATGGCCTCAAGTTTCACCAGGGGAGATATGGATTGGGCATGAGCAAAAATGTCTTCCCCACAAGGTTGTCCAGGGCTGTCCCAGGCTGCCCAGGGCAGTGGTGGAGTCCCCGTGATCCCTGGAGGGGTTTCAAAGCTGTGGAGCTGTGGTGCTGAGGGACATGGGTGAGTTGTGCCCTGGCAGTGCTGGGGGAGCAGGTGGATTTGATCTTAAAGGTCTCGTCCAGCCAAAATGATTCTGTGATTCTATGATTTGCAGCTTGTTTATTGAATAATAAAAAAGGAAAGACAACCTGTCTGTGATCTAAGAGCCCAGACATACGCAATCCTGTGGAGCCTCAGAAGAGCCATTGCCCTTGGTGTTAAACATCTTGCCCAGCAGTGTCAAAGTGCCTTCCTCAGTCCCCACAGAGAGCTCTCCCCCTCCGCCCTTGTGTAGGATGGGGTGAAGTTTAGCTTAGCGGGGAGAAGAGCTGTAGGTGTTTTTCATCACCGTACACAGCTCCCTGAGCTCAGCTTGGAGCTCTGACCCTTGAGGGGAGCACTGCAGAGAAGTGTTCAAGGCCAGGTTGGATGGGGCTCTGAGCAACCTGGTCTAGTAGAAGGTGTTCCTGCCCATGGATTAGATGACCTTTGAGGACCTCCCAACTCAAACCATTCCATGACTTTTGCACCTGGTCAACGTGACAAAAATTGATGTCACGGCAAAAGACTGCCATGCTCTCCCATGGTGATCCTGGTTTCAGGCTCTCCTCCCTTTCATTCACCACCCAAACCTGCCACAGATCTGTAAGAGTAACATTTCTTTTTATTTCTTTTGATACTCCTGTAATAAAAATCATTATCATGTTTGCGATACTGTTCGTGATTTAGAGCATTGATTGTCTATCCTGGCAGTTCTACCAACAGAGATTTTTAAATAGCAGGAGCCGGATGACTCTTTAGCAGAATAGCTCCTGGGGGACAGGGATTGGTTTTTATTGACTGAGTTTCTTTGCCTGTGGGTAACAGCAAAGCTGCACTGGCTCTTTTCTCTCTAATTGTGAAGCTAACTAGCTTCTGCCGCGCTGTCAAGTGGATGTGCCTACATCAAAAAAATTATTGCGTTGGCCTGCTGTGAGGTTTGCAATGTGTCTTATTAAATGTTTTCAACTGCTGCTAAACGTTAAGGTGACTGATAATTTCCCGGGTATTGAGGATCTCCTGTGTTTTCAAAGAAAAAGCTGCTTTTATTCAGCCTTTCTGCAGTTGGTGTAACTTATCAGGCATGAAAATTTTTAAGCGAATCACAAGGCTAAAAGAGGTCTTGCATAAATTGGGAGCAGAACTTCTGAGGTGGGAATGTATTAATTAATGCTTATTTTAACATCTGTTAGTAGACTATAGTAGAAGCATCCAAGTGACTTATTTAGCCAGATCAAATTAAGTCACTTATTTAGTTGGAGCAACCATTATGGATAGGTCAGCATGGATTGGGAGAGAAAAAGAAGGGAGATATTTTTATGCCCATCAAAGCAGGGAGAAGAGGAAAGCTGCCTTGCTGGATAATCCTCCTCTTGTTCTTCTCCAGCTGCCAAACTCCTGGCAGGGCTTTGCAATAGCTGCACTGTGTTCCCAAGCCTGTCACAAATGGAAAGCATAGAGCATGCAGAACTCATCCCATTCAGCTCCTTGCATGCAGTGCTGAGGGTGCTGGAGATGTCCAGCTGGAGGGCTCAGGTCTTCCCCACAGTGTGTGGTGGGTGCTGCTGCCCAAAGTCACACCCAAACTCCAAGGCCCCTGACCATCCTGGTTGCTTGCCCCTGCTGCAGTCTCCATCAGCAGGAGCTGAAACCATGCCTGGTCCCGTTCACACCAGATTTCATGTCTTCCTATCAAAAGCCCTCCCAGGGTTACTGGCACCGAGCCAGGCTCAGCAGTGGAAACCATGTGCAAACTCGAGCTCAGTTTTCAACATTTCTTAGCCACCTTTGACCTGAGGTACAAGGCAAAGGAGAATGTTGCACACATCCTGTCCTGTCCCTGGTGAGCTCAGGGCTGGGACCTCAGATGCTGGAAACAGGATTTATCTTTCAGCTGCTTTCAGTCTGGATCCTTTCCTTGACCTCACCAAAACCAGCTCCTCGTGAAGAGCAATGCACTTCAACTCCTGGCAAGTGATGAATGTGTAAAATTATCCCAGGTTTAGATAAGATGGGAGCTTGATATATATTTTTTTTCCTGTCAAGAGTGCATCAAGCTGACAGTGCAAGCTCTTTTCCTTTTTTACCTAAGGGTAAACTGCCAGAATTTGTCCTCATTAAGGGGATAAGTGCACTGAGCATAGCTCCATTCATTTCAAAGGCTGCCTGGTTGGCAAGAACCAGACCAATTTCTGTTTGGTATCCTAAATACTAAATGCAAGCTGGATTACGTTGTTTAGTTGTGATGGGTTTTTGGTTTTGTTTTGGTTTGGGGTTTTTTACTATTTTTATTTTATTTTCCTCCTCCTCTGTCTGTCTTCTTTTTGTTTTTTTTCCTTCTGGCTGTAACCAGATGCACAATCCCTGAGAATACCTGAGCAGTTTGGCTTCCTGTTCATTCATCCTAGGTATTTGCCTGCCAGGGCCAACCCTGTCCTGGATGGCTCCTGGGCAGTCTGTGCTCTACTCAGAAGACAGGTAGATCTTCCAACCAAAATGACTCTAATTCATCAAGTTGAACTGCTAAACCAGAGCTGCCAAACCTACCATTAACCCATGTCCCTCAGCACCATATTTCTATGGCTTGGAAACCCCTCCAGGGATCACGGGGACTCCACCACTGCCCTGGGCAGCCTGGGACAGCCCTGGACAGCCCTCATGGGGAAGAAATTGTTCCTCATGTCCAAACTAAACCTCTCCTGCTGCAACTTGAGGCCATTTCCTTTTGTCCTATTACTTGTTCCTTGGGAGCAGAGAACAACCCCACCTGGCTCCAACCTCTTTTCAGGATGTAGTTGAGAATCAGGTCTCCCCTGAGCCTCCTTTTCTCCAGGCTGAAGAACCCATTCTGTTTGCACCCATTGCCCCTTATCCTGTCACTGGGCATCACTGATAAGACACAGGCCCCACTGTCATGACACCCACCCTTTAGATATTGAGAAGATCCCTCAAAAATCCCTCAAACCAGCCCTGTTGAAACCTGGTACATTTAACCTGATCACCAGCTCCATATGCAATGGAAGCAGGTTTTACAGCTTCAAATCAGCTAAAGAAGCAAGCAACCAAAAGTATTGTTCTGACAAAAAAGCCCAACTATTCTTCACAGAGGGGAGGTAAATATTCTGGAATGAATATCAACATTTTTCAGTCTCCAGATTTCTCTATGATGAAAGAAATAGATTAAGAAGAAATCCTAGGAAAATACAGGGTGATTGTGGAGATTAATGGCACTCTTTAGAAGAGTTTTTCATCTCGTTCTACACAATAAGGCCTCAGAATAAGCATCAGCCAGGGAGAGTGACTATTAGTGTGTCCAGACTTAAGCTTCTAGAGCACAGAGAAACTCTAAAAGCCAGCAGTGCAGAAGAAAACTGTAATTAGAAGGGAACTTCATTCAGCAGCAAGCATCACTATAGGAAGATACAGAGGCCAGTGGAGTTGTATTACTTGGCCATTTGTTCACATCTCTCCGTGCTGAGGTAATCTCTTCTGAGGCAGAAATGCCTGCTTTTCTTAGAGATGAGATTAAAAATCCCCACAACACTCTAAGCTTAATTTACAACATTTTAGAAATGTTCTAAAATCATCCCAAGCCAAGAGAATATTGTTTGGAAACATCACCAACCCTTGTCCCCTGGTCTTCTGATTTTGTCTGGTCCATCAGCTCTGCCTCCCAAGACTTGTGCTCCAGGGTCATTTCAGAGCTCTCATATTCTTTGATTTAAACTGGTGCAGGTGCTTCCAACCCCAGGGAGTTACCTGATAACTGCTCTTTTTGTCTTCTGTGGTGAGACCACAAAAATACCCTTGGCACACGGCCACTTTACAGGGCTGTGGTGACATTTTGGGCAAAAAGGAGAGAAAAGTCTGTGACAATTTTCTACCTCTCCCCCTTGCATTTCCATGGTTGCTCTACCTGGGCAGCCCAGCTGAGCTCATCTGTGCAGGGGAGTGTGGCTGCTTCTTGAAGGACTGGGAGAAGCTACCTCCTTCCTTCAGCCTTATTACCTCTGTTAGCAACATCTACCAAGCTGACACTGCTGCATGAAGTTAAAAGTACATGGCATGGAGCAGAGCTCTTGAAGGTCTCTTCCAACCAGGACAATTCTATGATTTTGAGCTTGAGAAGGAAAGTCCCGTCTTTTAATTTGAAAGAAAACATCCAAATATCAAGGTAGCCTTGTTAGCCACCTCCAACTTTGCTGTCAAAATCTGATGATTTTTTTTTACTGCTGCAATGATTTTGATCTGTAGTTCACATCAAAGCAGGTGACCTCTTGCTACCCCGTGACTTTCCAGCGACGCATCTCCGCCACTTCGCAGCCCTACAGCAAGTGAGCTTAAGGTCCCTTGAGCCTCCCAGACTGAATTTTTATGGAGCTACATGTTTAAACAGGCACAGGAAGGTGAGGAATGGGATTTTTTCTTTTTTTTCCCCCAGGTTTTGCATGGCAATTAGTACTTCAGTGAATTAGAAATGCCTAAGCAATGAATGGTAAGCTGTCGCTTATCGAAGTAGGAGGCTTTGCTCCTCTGGTGTTATTCTATCACAACCACTTTATTTCTCTGCGAGCAAGGGCGCGCCTGCTCGAAAAGTAATTGTATTGTGTGATGGATGCTGGCTGGGTACAACAGTGACAGATGTATGCTGAAACTGTGTGAAAATTTTTTGCAGCCAAAGCAAAACTGGCAAATGTTTGGCTGCCCGCCAGCGTAGCTCACGGGTGCGCGGTCTCCGACGGCTCGACTGCAATGTTTACAGCACCGGGGAGCAGTTCTAGGCATGGTTCTTGTCAGCAAGGGAGAGCAGATAACATCTCTCATTTTGTTGATCTGTGCTGATCCTTGAATCTTAGAAATCTGGTTTTAGTTCCTCCCCACCCACCACCCCTGGCCTCCCTCCCCCTTATCAAACTTTTAGCCAAATGCGTAAGTAGGATGGAGAAATTACAGAATCATAGACTGGTAGGGGTTGGGAGGGACCTCTGGAGATTGAATCCAACCCTCCTGCCAGAGCAGGATCACCCAGGGCAGCCCACACAGGAACAGAGCCAGGCGGGGCTTGAAAGTCTCCAGAGCAGGAGACTCCACAACCTCTCTGGGCAGCCTGGGCCAGGCTCTGTCACTCTCACAGCAAAGATTTTTCTCATGTTGAGGTGGAACTTCTTGTGTTTCAGTTTGTGACCATTGCCTCTTGTCCTATCCCAGGGCACCACTGAAAAGAGCCTGTCCCCTTCTACTTGACACCCACCCCTCAGATATTTGGAACCATTAATAGATCCCCTCTGTCTTCTCCAGGCTAAACAGCTCCCGGGCTCTCAGCCTTTCCTCGCAAGAGGTGTTCCAGCCTCTTCATCATCCTCATAGCCTCCATTGGACTCTCTCCAGTATTTCCCTGTCCCTCTTAAACTGGGGAGCCCAGAACCAAACAGAATACCCCCGATGTGGTCTCACTAGTGCACAGTACAGGGGCAGGAGAACCTCCCTCAACCTGCTGGCCACACTTTTCTTTATTCACCTCAGGAGACCATTGGCCCAGCTGACGTTTACCTGACATGACCACTGATCGTGTTGCTGTGCCTGTTGTTGATTTCCCAGTGATTCCTCACAAGATCGGGCGAGTTATAGATGGGAGCCCAGCTGACCAGTGCGGGAAGCTGAAGGTGGGGGACCGCATCTCGGCGGTGAACGGTCAATCCATCGTTGAGCTCTCGCATGACAGCATAGTGCAGCTGATCAAGGACGCGGGCAATGTGGTCACTCTGACTGTGGTGGCTGAGGAAGGTAAGGAGGGTGCGTGGTCCCAGCGGGTCTGTGGATCCTAGGTGGATGGGTGGGTGGATCCTGCCACGCTGCCAGAGGCTGATTTTTGTAACTTCTGAAGTTAATTCTTGAAGTAAGTGGAGTATTTTAGGATATTTGGCAGCTAAAGAAAAGAGAGTGAAGCTCATCCATTTTCTCTGGAAGAGCTGCGGGCAGGTGGGGGCAGAGGGAGACAGCTGGCAAGTTGGTTATACTGAAAAATACGGTACAAGCATTAGCAAGACGATGCAGGTAAGAGAAGTTTTCATGGTTTCTCCCATGAGAGGCAGCCACTCCTGTGGAAATGTGTCCTCTCCAGACCTTGTGTTCTTCAACCAAAGAGAAATGACCTCTCCTGAGGAGCTACAGCAGACACGGGGTGACGCTCAGAGAGGGAATCTTCTCACCCCCAGGCAGTGCCCACCTCTTGCTGCTGTGGTCGCTGCCAGCAGCTTTGTCCTGTGTGGGGCAGGTGCTCCCAGGGTGCCCTGGAGCGGCTCTGTTGGGCAGAGCTGAGGTGCTCTGAGGCCACAGGGACACCTGCTTTCCAGGTCCTCCCCATTTAGGCACTCTTGAGTTTTTCCTGCCACGATAGAATTACACAAATTGCCTACTGCTGCATCCCCAGGGTCCAGCAAAAACGTCCTGTGGTTGTGTCTGCCAAAGCCACCCTTGGAGAAATGGTCCCATCTCACCATGAAAACCTCACTGGGGGTTTGTTTTCCTGCAGAGCCTGGTGGGCTGATGGCACATTCTGCACAGGGAGTGTTTGTGACTGCAAAGTCCCATCTTCAGAGACCACGCTTCTAATGAGAGCTCCCCTGCCACACGCCGTTCAGCGTGGTTTTGTTTCTACACAAACCAGTGCACTATAAATATGTAAAATCCAATCATTTGAAGAGAAAAAGCTTTTCTCCAACCCCGCTGCATTTTTCTGGATTGCTGCTTGTGGATTTAATTAAACTCAGTATCATTATTTTGCCAGAAAGTTGGCTTTCTTCACCTTTTAAATAATAAGTACCTAAAGCCAGAGTGTGAATAGAGCCAACAGATGATCCTCTAATTTCACATTCATTGCAAATATTTAACATGCTATCTCAGCCTGTAATACAGAATTTCAAAGACTTAATTTTCCTTTGGCTTGAAGCAGAGAGACTTCTATAAATTGTTCTTTTTCTATTAAGTTTTTTCATTTTTATCAAATCTATTTCATTCCAGTTTGAAGGGACACACCTCAAAGCAGATGCCCAGGGTAATGTTTATAGTGTAACCAAAGTGAGTTGGTTGCATTAGATGTGTTTCTCTGGGGCTCTTAATCAGCTTTATTTCAAAATAAGCTTTCTGAATATAACTTTTTTTTTTTTTTGGTCCCTTATTTATGCTTGACCTAACTTGGACTCTGTGTAGGAACTTTTCCCACTTCCTCAATTACAGCTTTGGAGCCAAATTGTAGAGATAAAACAAGAACCTGAGGAGAATTAACAATGAGAAGGGGGAAAAAAAAAAGTCAGTAGCAGGTGATAAAACTAGACTGAAGAGAGCAGACAGAGGAGCTGGAGTTGGTCTGTATCGGATGTAAAGAATGTTGTAAAGAAGCAGAACCTGTTCCACCGAAATGGGAATATATCACCACAAAATTCTCCTTGATTTAGCTGGAGAAATACAATTTAGCTCAGAGTGTAACCCTCCATACAGCAAAGTCCCGTCGAGGTGGGTTAGTCAGGGCTTCAGGTGTTTGCCTCACTGGGTTGCACGGAGAGCTGAGCTTCACAGAGATGGTTCACAGCGAGGAAGATGCAGGATGCAGCTCCAAACAGAGAAATGCCTGTTTTGCCAGAAGCTGTTCAGCATCACAAAGCATAAACCCCACCAGAGTTTGCTGTTCTCAGTCCATCGTCTGAGACTGGCGATGAAAACCCTGCCTTGTGCCCCTTCCCTCCCCTCCCCTCCCCTCCCAGCTTTCACACATGTGATCGTCGCTTTTCATACGAATAAATGAATTCCTCTTCGTGTGCCAGAAGACATTCTTTAGCATTTTTCACAAAAGCAGGAGCCTGTCAGCTTTTGTCATGTATTAGCTGGAAACACAAGCGAGCAGGCTGAAAGGGGACTGGAGAATTTGCACAAGCAGATGGCATTTTTCTTGCCTGTGCTTCTAAATTAAAACTCTGAGTATAAACCAGGAGGAAAAGTTGACATTTTGTCTCTAGAGAAAAACCTCTTTAAGGCACATCACAGCAATAGCACCAGGCAGTCCCGGGGAGGACCTGGGAGGTGTCTCATACCTGAGTTCAGTCCAGTCATAGGTGTTACACTTTCCTTCCTTTAAGGTGCTCGAGCACTGTGTCTGTCTCACTGGGGTCTGTTCTTCGCTGAGAAATGCAGTGAAGTGATGCACCTGGTAGAGGACTGCAGCATCTCTGGTCTCGGTGCTTGGGATATTTTTTTTTCCACTTATAAGGAGGAGTTTATTAGTTGAACACCGAAGTTCATCTTGGGCCACTGCTTGTCATTTCAGGTTGTAGCTGAGAGGCAGATTTTCGCATAGACTACGGTTCGTTGCTTTTAAGTGGCAGAGACATTTTCTATCCTGGAATGGGTGTTTTTCATAAATGCTCTGGATTTATTGTGAAATGCACAGTCACTGGATTTTGTGTGGAAGGGAAAATAATCATAAGATACTGTAAAAGATTTTATTAAAATGTCATTATACTTTAGTTTTTCTCCTTAGCCTTTGGGGGAAGGCAAAACACTTGAGAATTCTCGTTGCTAACCTGTCAGTGAGCAAGTCCCGCCGGTGCGGTCGCAGGACCGGTTCAAAACCTTCATAATTCTCCATTGTGCCTTAAATGGGTTGACAGTTTCCCTCTACTGTTGGGTGCTCACCTCTGCATCCTCATTGCCCTTGCAGATCCTCATTCTGGTACCTTTCAAAAGGGCTGTGTTCTCAAGTGGACGTTATTCTTCACCTCTTAGAGAAGTTTAGTGTATTGAATATCCGAACCAACTTCACGGGTCTGAATATCCCGTGTCCCTTCTGGTCTTTATCAGCTTGCAGACAGTCTAAAGCCCTTCTGTTCACGTCTGCTTCTGTGTTGTTTTTCCTGTGGAAAAAGCATTGTAGGTAGGAATAAAATTCCTAGGAGTTTATTCTGTGGAACCAATGAGATTCACTTGGGTTCATGGCTTGTGGTGATAGGGCTTGGAAAACGCTCTCCACCTTGTGACTGTACTGGGCTCAGCTCAACCTGAGCCTGGTGATGGTCACTGTGGTCTGGTGGTGACTGTGCCTGGCTTTATATTTGGGAAGATCTCTCTGATTGTCAGTTTTGTTTGACTTTATTAGAACACCGTGGTCCTCCATCGGGAACAAACTCGGCCAGGCAGAGCCCGGCTCCGCAGCACCGGCCGTTGGGATCAGCACAGATCAACCCTCCTGGCGCCGACAGGTACAGAGCTTTTGGGTTTGGCAGAAGGAACTGAGAACAGCCAGAAAAACTTGACCGGGGGACTGTTAATGCAAAGGTACCATCTGCATCCTTTTGCCTCTGTGTAGGGGAGCTACGGAAGGTGAAGCTGGAAAAGAAGTTTCAAATAATTACAGGCTTTCCTGGCCCGAGCATAAGCACTTGACACAGTCCGACGCTGGTGTTGCTTCAGCTGTTGGCACCCGTCATTCCCAGGTACAGGTAACCGGCCGGGGGGTGCAGACCCGAGCAGAATTCTCATCCATCAAGACAGGCACAATACTCGTCCGGTTATCGAGGCACCGCGGTGGCTTCACCACGGATGGAACAATAAAAAGTTTCCCTGCTGGACACGGGTAGAAAAATTGTGTATAAAAATTCCCTGAGGCGTTGCACGGAATGCTTTGGCAAATGTTTTTGATTTAATTATCTCGGCAGTAGAGTTGAACACTCGTGATAATTACAAGAGAAACAAAACGCATGCAAGGGGCTGCTGCAGACACTTTGGCAGAGTTGCTTAGAGAAATTTCGTGCATATCTAAAACTTAGAAGGAAAAATGTTTTGTGTGTTTAGAATCAGAATGAAGCCGTTACACTTAGCTGTGTGTGAATTCAGTTAAAATTGTTTAAATATAGAAATGCAGGAAGCATTTTTCCAGGAAAAAAAAAAAACAACAAAACAAAACAACAAATATTTACATCTGTCTGCAGTTCCTCATCTTTTTTTCCCTGTGACTTCCCCCACAGAATCCTGGTTGTTTCCCAGTAGAGTTGGAGAGGGGCCCTCGAGGGTTTGGGTTCAGCCTTCGAGGAGGAAAGGAGTACAACATGGGCTTATTCATCCTGCGGCTTGCTGAGGATGGGCCAGCGGTCAAAGACGGGAGAGTACACGTGAGTGTGTCATCTCTAATTAATTTGTTGATCAAGTTGGGCTTTTGACAGAGTAATTCACTTTTGGTGGCAGCAAACTGTTCTCTCACGAGCGCGTGGTCCCAGCGGGCAGAGCAGCTTCGGCAGCGCTGCCCCTTCCCCGCCGTCGTGCGCCGTGCCTTTGACGGGAGGGACCCATCGACCGCTCTGCCCATCCCAAAGGGACTGTCCCTGCCCGAGTGGCAGCTGCTCGAAAGAGTCCAGGGCAGAGCCTCAAAGATGGTGAAGGGAGTAGAGCATCTCCCTGCTGAGGGAGCTGGGGCTCTTGAGCTTGGAGGAGACTGAGGGGTGAGCTCATTCATGGTTATAAAGATGTAAAGGGCGAGTGTCAGGAGGATGGAGCCAGGCTCTGCTCAGTGGTGTCCTCAGTTGGGAAATGGTGTCATTTTCTGGCTGTACTTAAAACAAGAAAGAAGAATTTCTCACCCAGTTAATGTCAGTGGAGGCTGATGGGAGGCATGTCAGTGGTGTGGAGTGTCCTGTCCTGTCCGATGAGTAACCAGCCAGTGACCTCCTTTGGCAGAGACAGTTTATCTGACAGAGCCCGGACGCGCTCTCCAAGCTGCTAATTCTGTGCACCAGTGACATCAGTTGGCTGATCCATGGTGAAGCAGGTCCCGTGGTGGAGCAGGTCTCCTGACCCATTTTGGGGGTGATGTTCCAGCCCCTCCCAGGAGCCTGCCCCACAAGTGTGAGCTGCAGTTACCTGCCCAGTATCTCTGTAAGTTGCTAATTGGCCTCAGAGACCTTAGTACTGATGAGTGCATCGTGGTGATCTCCTACCCAGGATAAAAAAGTCCTTTCCTTATATAAACCCCGTTGTGCCGCAGTCACATCGAGCTCTGCACCGCGCGTAGGGCAGTGGCTGTGTTACCCACCTGCTCAGCCTGACTCTAAACGGGCACATGCTGGAGGCTTGATGTGGTTCATCCATAACCTCCCTCCATACGATGATCCAGAATGGAAATAATCCAAGCCCGTGGCTGCGTCTGTCTCACCACTTGTTAATAAATGCAGAGTGTGTTTGAGTAACCCAAGATCTTTTACTGAGCTGGCTGAGAAAAGACCTGGGTGAAGAGGACTGAAAGGCTGCGTTGTGTTGGTGATCAGCAGCCACGGAGCGGTGTTGCTGTTGCCAAGTGGATTTTAGCATGAGAGGGAAGAGAAGCACCTGCCTCTATTTTTTTTCTTTCTAAATTAGAAAATAATTTACAGTGTCAGAGACTCACAAAGATTAACCTGGTTGCTCTTTTCTCATCAGGTTGGTGACCAAATTGTTGAAATTAATGGAGAACCCACCCAAGGAATCACTCACACGCGAGCCATTGAGCTGATTCAGGCTGGAGGGAACAAAGTTTTGCTGCTGCTGAGACCAGGGACTGGCTTGATACCAGATCACAGTACGTCACCTCCAGTGCTCTCCTGTTGTGAGAGTCCCAGGCAGAGTCTGGTCAGGAAACTCTGGTGCTTGTTCACTGCAATAGTTAACAGCTCCCTTTTTGTCAGCTCTGCAGGTGTTCATAGTTATTTTAAAATATAAGGACTATTTTGGGTAAAACCAACCTGTGACAAGTACCCAGGATATTATGCGGGCTGAAATGATCACATATTTGTAATTGTAGTAAGTTTCTCAGTTCTGTCAAAACTAATCAAGTTTTCCCGTACAAGTGTGATAATTAACACTGACTGCCTTTTAATTTAAATTAAAATTCTCTCTGATACAGTACTCAGTTCAAATTCAGCCTGTATTGCTGAGAATATGATTTCTGTACAGATCCTCTTCACTTGAGCCTTCTAAATCATGGACACTTTGTTTTTTAAAGCCAGAACTTCAGAAAGCAGAGGGGGAGGCAGCTCTGCTCTCAGAGAGGATTCTTTTTGCTCAGAGGTGTCATTTCTCATCTGCAACGGGAAAGCACAACTTGGGGGGGTGGAGAAAGGGAGCAGGGACAGGAAAGCAAACACTTGCAGGGGAGATCCACGTTTAACTACAGAGCATGGAACTGTTGATTCTGAGACTGACCAGGGAAATGCTCTGAAACTAAAAAGCAGTGGGCTGCTTTTTACTGCTTGGGGCTGTGGACGTATTTTGAAGCACAGAACACATTCTCTCAGTACACTTTTTAGTCCCTTAACCCTTGAAGCTGACACCAAGATGCTGATGGTAACTTCTCAAATTGCAGGGTGGCTTTTTCCAGTGAAGAGCTTTTCAATAACAGTGACCAACCCTGAGCTTATCCTTTGAAAATTCAAACACAGTTAGAACTACCAAGGTGGTGGTTGTGTTCAGTTACAGGCAGCATCTGGCTTCCACTCAGGAGATAGAATCTGCTCAGAACTTTCTCCCTCTTCCTCTTCTCTGGAGAGCTCTTCCTCCAGGGAAGACGACCCTTAACATCTTACTGTTCCAACCTGCACAGCACAGTAACATCAGTGAATCAGCACGTGGCACGGAAGCAGCCCATCTGCATCTGTTCTGTGCCACCCTGCTGGATTCCTGGCTGGCTGGGTTCGCCTCGCGTGGAGTCACCTTGTTGTTAAGGGTGAAAGTTAAATAGTCTGTTTTCTGACGAGCTTCTCTGGAGGTCCTCTTTAAAATCTGCATATAGAGGGTAGGTGAGAGGGAGGCAGGGTGAGGACACCTCCAGCTTTCCCCTCACTGATGCTGTTAAGCCTGGTGTGGTTGCCACAGCAACGAGCGGTGTGTCCTGCACCCAGAGCTGCAGTGCTTCTCCAGAGTCACCCCTGGTCCTTGCTCACAGAAACCTCCTCGGTCTGAGGTAGAAACACAGAGTCATAGAAGAGTCTGAAGGAACCTCTGGTCCAGTCCTCCCTCCAAAGTGGGGTCTGAGATGATGTTCAACTCAGATTAGCTCAGCAGCGGTGGAGAGGGGAAGGGTGTTGTTGCCTCTTGTCTCACTGTTAATCATACGTTTCTGATTGAAATCTTGCTTGCTGTTCTCTGTGATTTTTGGTATGTAGTTCTGGGCTTTTTCTCTTCCTCCTTCAGGTTTGGCTCCTTCCAGCCTGTGTCCCTACGTGAAACCTGACCAACATTAAGGGCTTTCCGTGCTTTTCTTGGTTTTTCCTTAAAGACTTGGTAAATCTGCATGTCTTGTGTTTCATCTCTTCCTGTTATTAAAGTCCAAAGCTATGAATAACCCCAACTTTTCGCTGTTCTCAGTTTTCTTTTAGCATAACAGTTTTGGTTCATTTGGTTTTCTTATATTAAAGAATGCAGCTCAGGGACTTTCTGTTTCACAGTTGTGCTGGGTAGGGTCTAAAGTTCTGCTGATAGACGAGCGTGTCAGGCACGAGTTTTTTTCCCAAATCACATCCTGACGATTGTTGTAGGTTGTAGAACGATGCAATATAGAAAATACCTAAAATAAGACTTTGAGAGGATGCCACTACGTAGTCTTCTTTAAAGGTTTCATACACCGTCCTGGCAGCTCAGTAGTGTGCATGTTTCTAAAATGTTTAGTGATTTTTTTAATGGTTTTTTTTTTGGGGGGTAGGTATTTAATCAAATCTCTCCCTGATCATTTCCAGGTGATTGGGATAGTTATAATCCATCTTCATCAAATGTAATATATGAAGAACAGTCACCGTTATCTTCATCTTCACATTCTGCTTCCCCATCTGACGTGTGTCATTTACCAGTACCAGGAGAAGCTTTAACAAGAGTTCAGCTGTCTGAGAAACTGGAACAAGCAAAGAACACTGTGCCTGAAAAGATAAGCACTTTAACTGAAAACCAGTTTGAGATGAAGCCTCAGTCTTCTCCCCAGAGAGCAAAGAACAGATGGGAATGTCCCTCCAGTCCTGGGTTTGAAATCACAAAAGGTAGTTTGGAATTAGGGACCAGAAGAGACAGATCTGCAAGCCCAGAAAGGTTGGTGGCTGCTGAGGGACACCCGCACACAGGGTTCCAGAGCCCTGGAAAAGGGGATCCTGAAAAAACCTCCAGCAATCTGTCACATACTCCTGACAGTTCCAGCAAGAGTGAGAGTAAACCCCCAGAAACAGGGATGAACAACAGCAACAGAAGAGAGTGCTCTGGTGGAAAGCAAGGAAGGTCTGCCAGTCCCCAGAAGCATCTCGGTAAGCAAGGAAAAGGAGAAGCGGTAGGTTCAGGCAGGTTGCAGGAATATCGAGAGCAAACAACTGGTGGTGATAAGATGACTGTTGAGCAACTGAAAGGTGGAAATGGTAAAATGGGTGTCACCAGGAAAGAGACGAAGCAGAAAACTTCTGGAAGGGTGGAAGGGTGGTCTCCAGAACGACAACGTGCAGCATTTGATGACAGTAATCTCCCATTCAGTGACTCCAGGAGAAACGCATCCGAAGATGAAAAAATAAAGAAGTTGAACTCTGGAGAGCCAAGTTCCAGCAGATTCAAAGCTTCCAGTCTTTCCAACATTCCTTTGCTTTCCACAGAGAAACAAAGAAGGCTGGAACCACCGGAGACTCTTCTGCTGAACAGACAACACGGAGAGAGACGTGTCAAGCTGCCCGATGAAACCAAAGATGGTGGAGTTTCCAAATCTGAGAACAGTTCTCCAGTCAAGAAAACACCAATAACTCCTGGACCTTGGAGGGTACCAAGTGCATGTAAAGTCACCCAAGCAGCAGGTGTGGCTGAAAAACGGGTTTGACTGATGCTTTTTTTAGAACACGTTTTAATCAGATTTCTAATACTGGTCATTCTAAAGCATTGTTTCTTTTCACAAAGTTGTTGGGTTTTTTCAGAAACTGGTTAGAGGGTGGAAAGTATTTGATTCATTCTTAAATTATCTATGCTGCATGAAGGACCTTTTGGATTGCTTCAGTGAACCTCCTCCATAAGCTGCTGTCCCCGTGTCCTGCTGCTCCCAACGTTGCACTGCTTCGGCTTCCCCAGAGAGTGTTGTGAGTTCCTGGACAAAATTATTTAATGCCCGTGTTGCCAATGTGATCACAACTCACTTCTTGTTCTTGTGCCAAGCGATCGGCCGTGTCCAGTCGCTCTGACCCTTCTCATGTGTTCCAGTCCCAGCAAAGGCCGGGTTTTGTCTGAAGTGGGTATTTTCTCCAGAGCATGTTGCACGTTTACATCAGGCAATACCCATCTTCTTACTGGTTCAGTAGGGAGGTGGGTGAGTTGGTTCTGTCAGTTGTAGGGCAGCAAATGAGCCACTGTGTTCAACTGATGGGTTTTTCTTAAATTTTTATACCTTAGACAAAATCATGTAGATAAAAATTCTATTTGACATAATCAGTGTTTTTGTAATTTTGATTTTTATGAGCACGGCAAATCTGCTTTC
This sequence comes from Megaceryle torquata, assembly GCA_024611175.1. Classification (NCBI taxonomy): domain Eukaryota; kingdom Metazoa; phylum Chordata; class Aves; order Coraciiformes; family Cerylidae; genus Megaceryle; species Megaceryle torquata. The sequence goes on from JANIJG010006818.1 coordinate 17,053, forward strand.
TTGATTCGTGAGGAGGCTTCTAACAGCTGTTGGCAAACATCCCTCTGGAAAGAGAAAACCCTGAGTTCCGTTAATAACGTAATTCCTTTGGTGTTACTCGTGGTGCTCCATCACCCTTGGCATTCTTTGCAAGGATCAGCAACCAGGGCACCTGTATTTTCAGCCTCCTTGGCGGTGCTGTGTTCTGAAATCCCACCTTCAATTATTTAATGCCAGTTAGGAATTGGACTCTTTCTCTCCAGAGAGAGAACAACCGACCTTTAGGACAAGAACCAACTGCCATCGTAGCTGCTTGAAAGTTCTTGGCTGCCTGGGTTTGAAGGTTCCCCGATTTTAAATTGAATGTGGGATCCAAGAGTCCTCAGCAGGATGATGTGCAGGGAATGTGAGACTTGTAGATACAGTTTGGGCTAGAATATGTATTTTTAAAGAGGAACACAACCACCAGAATCTGCTGACACGTCGTCCTCCAGCTGTATGAATGAGCAGCATAAATTGAAGGGGTTTATTTTATTCAGTTTTAATGATGATTTCCTGATGTGTTTGGTTTTGAATGACTGGGAACAAGTGGGTAAAAGTTGCCCACTGGTCCAGTCTGCAGGAGGAGGAAGAAGTGGGAAAGGTCAAGCTTCACTTTCTCATGTTAAAACTCAAACTAATAGGATTTTGCTATTTGAGAGAGGATGAGTGACTATCTCCCTTTTGGCTTTGAAACCTTTAACGTTTTAGAGCTCACTGAAGCACAGTTAAATCAGTTCTGAGCTGACTTCTTCAGGAGTACCAATAACCACTCAAACGGCTTTTTAAACAAAGACTTTGAAAACAACACAGGCTTTAAAGCAGCTCTGAACTGTGCTCTGCTGCTCCACACGGGGTGAGCCAGCGAGATTTGCCGGTAGCATCACGAGTACAAATACTCCGTGTGCGGAGTATGACTGTGAAAATATTTCATACTTTGAAGTAGCCTCTGTAGATACCGCCCGCGTATTCTTCTCAAGAGTCTGTTTTATGTTGTGTGCACTTGCCCTGACCAGTGACAAATTCAGACATTTAATACAAAGATGAATTAGCACCACTGAAATGATTTCCCTGCCATCAGCCACCCCTGTATTTTTTTTCTCTATGTTAATGTGACCCGATTTAGTGTCTTACCAGTGTGTGATTTCTCCTTCCATAGAACTCGTATCTGTACTTAACTGTATCGATGACTTAGCAATGCGGCCTTGGAATGCGAAGCAACGTCTGGATGTACTGGGTGTAAATGTTTATATATTGTACAGCACCTTTATACATACTCCTGAGGTTCTGACTAGAGAGAGACCTGTAAATCGCTCATTATTTTTTATATAGATATTAAAAAGAAACTCCTGTTCATGGCCTGTTGGTTCTGCGCTGTATAAAATTGGTTCTTCGCTGACTTTTCAGTGGCGTGATGCTTGGAACAGCTCAATCTGTGACCTGGGTTTTGCCCCAGAACATAATACTCCTCTGGAAAAGAAATGTGATTTCTTACTGCAAGTTTCCTTGAACTCCCTCTTCAAATAACAAATGGTCAACAAAGGTATGAAAACATCCTCGAGTCCTGTAGAAAGAGTTGTTAATGATGAAATACTTGTACTGTAGGTTTATTTGTACATTTTGATATATAAAATTGTCATCTCCTTTTACATCTTACAACTTTTCCTTGTACAGAAAATAGCTGTAAACAATTTACTACCAAAAATTCTTACGCCATCTTCCCTCTTCTGTGAAAGAATGAAGCTATGAAAAGTTCCTCAGTTTTTGCTTTTTTCATTACTAATAAATACAAGAGAGCAGAGTCAGTTAAGAACCACCTAAGTTTACTAGATGCCTTTAAAACATTTTGTTTTCTCTCCTTCTGCCCTTTCTAAACACTGATCGGTGCTGGGGTGGCGGGGGGGAGGCCTTTGCCACGTGTCGGGCAGCGCGGAGCCGCTCGAGCCCGGGGCAGGGGCACGAAGGGAAAGGGTTGAGAGTAGCTCCTGAGCGCTCTGGATGAGGCTGATGCTCCACGTGGCACAGGATCCTGTAGCACAGTCGGTGTCCCTCGCGTCACAGCTCCGCTGGCTCTCGGTGCTCGATGCCCAGCGCTGTCTGCACGTGGCCTGGGCTGGTCCCGGTGCCAGACGCTGGTGTTTGGCCCCCATAATCTGGTTTTGCTGTGTGCACGTCCCGGGCTGACTCCACTGATTAGACCAGTTTAGTCTGTATGTTGTAGAACAGTAAAGCAGAGGGAGAACTTCTGATTGTTGCACTGAGAATCTGTTTAAAAAAATCCTAATTACAGAGCTGTAGTTTGAGAGCACCTCTGCTTTTTGCCCGAGCTACTGTTTGTTTTCTCTGGTCTGTCTTCTGGTGGAGAGGGCTGAGCAGTGGTGTTTGGTCAGGTCATGGTTTGATTTTCCATAACTGAAAAGAGAAAGTGGGAGTGAGTTGTGGACCTGAAAGCCAGGGGTCTGAGTGCTCATCATCTACAGGTAAGACGCTGTCCCCTTTGCCCATCCTGCACTGAAGGCTCTGCTCAGCCAGCTCTGGTTTATGTGTGAGCCACAGGAAGACTCTGGCTTCACAACAAAGGGAAAAAGCTTGGATTCTGACCAACAGCTTTAGGTGGGCACCAGAACAGGAGTGAAATTTAAGGCCCAGGAGGGTGTTGGGGAGAGGGCGAGTCAGTTGGGGTCTGCCCTCTGAAGCACCAGGTCGAGGAGCCTGGTTCAAACCCACGCCCTTTCTGCTTGGCTGGGAGAATTTTCCAGCGCTGCAGAAGTGGTCCCCGTTAGTTTGGGTGGGAGTTGTACTTACTCTGATGTTGAATCCTAGAAGATCACTTATAACACCGGAGACAGCGGAGAGTATCACGACACGTGTTATGTTGTAGATCAGTGGATTCATGGTCAGTCCATACAGCCTAAAGGGAGTATCTAATTCCTGCCATGAAGGGAGGAAGAAAGTCCATGAGTGTTCATCCCCCCCAGAAGCAGTTAATCCTCTGACCTTTACCTTGATCCTGGCTCCCTGGCAGGCTCTGCTGACCGAGCAGTGCCCCTCTGTTCTTTAAATCTAAGTACAGAAATTTCCACTTCACTTCAGGCCTCCTGAGCTCACAGATGTTTCCCAACTCAACCACACTGAGCCTGAAAATTTGGAGCAACATAAAAAGAGCTTGACCCAGGCTATAGAATTTGTCCAGACTAATTTATGTGTCGCTTGCTTTTCCACACATCTGCTCTGCTACTGTGCACAAGCTTCACCAGGGAAGCTGCTGCAGGAAGGTGGGATTTGTGCAGCGGGGAGATGTGCTGCACTCCTGCTTCTCCTCTCAGCTGACTTGTGGGGAGCTGCTACTAATCAAATGTTTGCAGCACTAATTAGCCACACTGGTCTTGTACTGCTCCATCCTCTGCTGTAGCTACAGGAGCACAGAACTAAGGTCTCTGATTGAGAGAAGAGCAAAACCAGAGCCGCTGGCGTTCGTTGCCGCTCGCATACAGAGCAGCAGCTCTAAGTTTCAGGGGAGGGTCTCTCACCTTCAGCAGCTTTGTAGATAGTTTCAAAACATTGTTTACTAGCGAGAGCTGTTCCTTCTTGTTTGGCTTCTTCTCCATCTTTAGGTATAAGTTTATCTGTGACAGAGACAGGCCAGATCAGATGGTAATATTCCAGCACTAGTCCCCAACTAGTTTATAAACAAGGGAAGGAGGAGGGAGTTTTTGCAGTCTACAGTAGCTCCTGAAGTGATGCATCTACAGAAAGGAATTTAGTAGTGATAACATCATTCCATTTCTGATTGACATGGCTAACGTGTTAATCCCGAGACAAAAATAACCTGGAATGCTAGAATTTTTTTAACAGCTTGTCCCTCCCCAGCCAGTGCTTTATTGCCATCTGTCAGGCACAAGGGTTCATTTCTAAATTTTAGCACTTGATTCCAGTATTTTTAAGATGGTTTGAAACATGCTAATTGAATCCAAACAAGCTGCAAAGGGAGAATAAGCTAAATGGAGATACCTGCTCAGTGAGCAAGATTGAAATATTACTGTATTTCTTGTTGGTTTCAGAGCCCAAAGATGCCAGACGCAGTAAAAAGAGGAGAAGTGCTGCTTCCCAGATGAGGAACTCCCAGTTGTAAGCTGCATTCAGGAAGGTTTTGTGACCTTTAAGAACCTGTATTGAAAAAAAAAAACCAACCCAGAAAATGGCAATGTCAGTAGCAAGCCTGCTGGTTGATGGGAGACGTGGGTGTTGCCCTTGCTCCTCAGGGAACAGTGGGAACATCTCCACTCTACAGCCAGGGACAGTTTCCCCCTTGCAGTGTAATTCAGTCACATCCCCAGGTTAAAGGTCTGGTTTCTATCCTGGCTTCAGCTTGAAATTTGATGGGTTTTTTTCGTTTTCTATCTTGTTCTTTCTCTTCCCAATTAATGGGCAATAAACTGCTTTTCCTTTCCTGTGTGCTTGTCCCACAAGCTGCCTCAGCCCACCCCAGCCAGGCTGCACCAGGAGTGTCAACAGCAGTGGCTCAGCCCTCGTAGACACAACGACCTGTGGCACTTGTACTCAGGCAGAAGGTCCTTTTCTTGGTGCACAAAAGCTTATGCCCTGAAATTTTCTTAACGATTACAAAACCCCAGCCCTTCCTCTGCAAAGACAAAGATCTATGATCAACTAATCCTTGCAAAGCTTGTAAAAAATGCAAACCGCTCCCTAGTACTTTAGGGACAAACAGCTACAGTTCACTTCATGGGCTGGCAGAGGAAAAGCTTCTGGCAGTTTGGGCATTTTCCCCCCTACTTCTTTTTTATAAAAGAAAGTTAAAAAACTCTGACCTGTGCACAGCATATAAAAGCAATTGAAAGAGCCAGTAGGAAGATGGACGATACGACAACGTCCACAGATCGCTGGGGGCCGCGCCTCTGCGGGAGCAAAGCACCGAGTCAGGGCTAAGGTTTGGCAGCAGAGCTCTGAAGTCAGAGCTCACCACCCCCGGCTGTCACTGTTCAGCAGCTCCAGCAGTGCTGTCCAGACAGCAGCGAGGTAGAGTTCGTGTACCTGGAGATGTTGTTACAGCCTCTGCAGTAACTGGACCTGGGCTCAGAACTCACCTTTAGATAGGAACGAAGGGATAACCAGATCTTAATGTTTTCTACCTTCTTGAGTCTGAAGTGAGGAATTTCATATTTCCTGGCTTTCCGAGCAGACGTAATGTGACTAAAAAGCTTGGCAAACAAAAATCTCTGCAAATTGAAAACAAAACCATACAGACACAAACATCAATTAATCTAAAGCAGAAGACTGGTTGGGACTCAGGGGCAGCTGGCAGGAACAGCAGCATGCCACGTGGCACTGGGGACAGCCCAGTGGGGACCTCGGTGCCCAGCCTCTTGGGTAAGTGACAGTGGTCACCGTGTGTGTGGCAGAGGCAGGGCAGCTGCTGTTGTTGTGAGGGCTCAGCCCCAGAGCTCTCGCTGAACTGGTGAGTAATACCACGCTGCTGCCCACACGGTATCTACAGCCACTTCAGCAGAGCTTCCTGCCCTCAGCTGTGAGGGAGCTGAACGTGCTGCAGCCAAGTCTCTAACACCCCATCTTAGAACAGGACAACTCCCCCGGGTTCCTCTGCTGCCCAGACAGCTCCACGCTGAAGTGGTCACTTCATGCGAGCACATTGGTGCTGATGGTAAAAGGTTTGGTTTTTTTCCCCTTGGGGCAGGGGTCAGGAAAGGCAGTGACAGGTTTAAGCTGGTGACTGACAAATATGACTCTTTGCCAGCCTAAGGTTGGGCATCTCCCCAGCTGTGACAGCCCAGCTGGCTCAGACACGCGTTTCTGGGCCGCGTCTTCTGCGACAGGCAGCACGGTTTGGTAGGACACCCGTCCCAGGGTTCGGTGCATCGACACCTACCTGCTTGTACGTTCGCTCGGCAACGCACATCATGAAGAAAAACATCCAGGTTAAGCAAAGTCTTTCCAAGAAGTTGATCACAGATAAAATGATGACAGGGATACTGGCAGGTGCTCCACAGAAGATGTGCAAAAGCTCCTTCAGGGAAATGGAGCAAAGCTGCTCCAGGTTATCTGTGCGGAAGAGCCTGTAGAGGAACGGCAGGAACGCTAAGCCAATGGTGATGATGTTCCCCAGCATCTGATACCCCACTCCTTGCTGGTAGGCGTTAACCTGGCAAGCAGGAACAAAAACAGGATGATTACCTGGTTTTTGTGTGAAGGAAAAGGCAAGTTGTGGTGGCAGCACTACTCCAATCGAGCATTCAGTTCCCTTCCCCTTCAAAGGACAGAGCCTAAAACAATTTCACCATTTCAGTCCAGATCCAAACAACCATCAGAGTACATAACAAACCCGCCACCTTCAGCAGACTGCAGAGAGACAGCCAGCAAGTCAGCACCCATCAGTCTTCAACGGGACCTCCAAAATTTTGGGTTATGGAATTTTTAAGTAAGACCATTTGGGACAGCTGTATTTACAGCTGAGGAGGGACCAGTTTTATACTGCACATCCTATCTGCACATATGGCTGTTTTCAGGGTTTGGGGTTTTTTTGGTGGTGGTGGTTTTTTTTAAAGCATGAGGGAACCCTCTTACCCTGCTCATGATAATCCCACTGATCTCCAGCACAGACATGTCCACCTTCTTGCAGTCATTCCCTTCCCAGATCAGTGCACTCACTTTTGCAGACGCTGGACTTGTGTTCTGCAGCCAAAACAAATGGTTCTATAAAAGAGAAGAGAAAGCAAAAGGTGCATCGCCTGTTTCTGTCCTGCTGTTAAATAATGCTTTTTTCCTGAAAAGTGGAGAGGGGAATTCCAAATTTGGCTTTGGGAGAAATACAGGGTCAGCAGTGGTCCAGCTAATGCTGGCAGGAGGAGGGAGCTGGTCACTGACACCAGCTGGATCATTCCACAGTTGACAGAAGGAGCTCACCCCGCGTTAGGTCGCTCATGTTACACCAGCAGCATCCATGTGTCTTTTGTGTATTTGGGCAGATGGGGGAAGAGGAAGAGGTATAGAGGGGTGGGATCATTCGTATCAGTCTCAGGTAGTGGATACGAGTCAACAAACCTGCTGGAAAACATCTTCCTTCAGGTCCCGCCTGGTGCCTCTGACAGCGGTGTCCTCGCTGTCGCTGGTGCAGGACGAGCGACACTCTGGCCCGTGCAGCAGATCATCCCACAGCATGTCCTCTGTCTCCGAGTCGTGGCGAGTGCTCTCCGAGTCCCTCCGGGTCACGCTGCAGCTCCGGGAGCCCACACTAATGCAGGACCTCGAGTCCTTTGAAGAGCAGCAAAATGTTCACAGCGCAGCCCCACAGAGTTTGCAGAATCTCCTCCTCCCCCCGGCTACAGCAGCTCCCAGGGCAGCTGGGAACTCCCAGTCACACCCACCTGAGGTGAACTGGTAAAGACAACTGTTACTCAGTGACAGTTTTTGCAACAGGAAGTCACAGGCTGCGTAAGTTCCCCAGCTCTGTTCCCAACTTCACAAAATAAAAATTGACTGATTTGTTGTAATAAATATAACTAATATAATAATAGCAACAAATACAACATTTCCTAGCCTTTGCATCATATATTTTAATATTTCATTTTGATTTTGTATTTATAGATTTTTGTATTTCTAATTTGATAGTCATATATTTTATTTCTGTCCCTATTTTATTTTCAGGTGGGAGGAGTTGCAGGAAGCAAGATAAAGAAAGTAATAAAGTAAATGGGTATATATCACAGAACAGATTTATTTCTTCATTTTAAAATCAAACTTTATCAGCATAACAATACAAGTGCTGCCTCCCAAACCACAGCAGCAATGGCAGCAACGCAACACGAGCAACTAGAAGCAGCTTGGACCATACTGCACGGCCAACAGAGCGATCGTTGCTTTGGTTTTTGTTAGCCAGCAGCACACACGGCCGTGAGCCAAGGTCACAAAGCTGGGATCAGGCAGGGCAGGAAGCCCCGCTCTGCACCTGCAGCACCACCACTCCAATGGTCTGTTCTGAAGGAGGGATGTCCCTGCACCGGCCGGGCTCACTAAAGCTCTGCCTCTTGAATTTATGGCCACACCTGACTATATAAAGTGGATTCCAGTTCCGATTCCACGACACTATCAGAGTCTCTGGCACCTTTCAGGGCTTGCTTGACCTGCCAAGACCAGAGAAAACAAACCCAGCTCATTATCCATAGCAAAAAACCGTGTGGAAAAGAGCACAAATTCAACCTGAGTACCTGTGAGACATCCTGGTTCAGAGAAACAAGAGGCCTCTTTTTCTTCTCTTCATAGCTATTGTCACTGGAAGCCCCTTCCACAGTCTGGCGTAACAAGATCCTTTGTGCCACCGCTTCAGCGTCCTCCTCACTCGAAAGCTCCTCAGAAACACCACCTCTGTTGGTGCAGTCATCCTAGAAACACAACGAGAGTGAGGTGCCTTATACAGCGAAGTATCAACCAACTCTTGGGCACGTCCAGAATAGACTGAAATTTGTGATTTCAAACGGCTCTCTCCTGCCGGTACCTGATGGCTCTTTTCCCCATCAGAAAGTTTCTTTTTCTCTTTGAAGTGGAACAGCCTGTGTTCAGCCCTGGCATGTCTGTGTTTCACGCTGGGATTCACAGAGTTCACACCATTTTCTGTCTCAGTCCCTTTCTCAGCTACCAGCTTTACGCTTCTGTTCCTATGAGAGAAAACACAATTAAATGCTTTCATGCCAGAGAAAAGTTCTTTGAGGAAAAACATCCCAGTCTCCTTCACTTGCCACACAGGTACAACACTGAGCACCACAGCTATGGAGATAGATCACTGTCTCCTGCTGACAGGCTCTCTGTGTTCTTCTGTTGAGGAGACAACATCTGCTTCTCTCTCACTCGATGGTTCTTTTGTAACTGTAACCGTATCTTAAAACTTCTAAACCAAGGGCATTTTTTTCTTATTATTTTTTTGAAAAAACAAGAGCAATTGAGAAGACAAAGTGTCTTCATCAAAAGAAAGGACCTGTCAGCTGAAAACTCATTGAGAAACTCACCTGAGAAACCAGTAGAAGACAATGAAATATTATCCCAAACAATCTATGCACCTTTTCCTTGAGTTACTTTTAGAAAAAGGAAGGTGGTAACGTGGGATGACTAGCCAAGCAACTTCAACTAGAAGGCACAATTGCTTCTGGAAATCAGGTAAAACAGGGACGAGTGTACGTGTTCCAGAATGGTCACGTATCTGAGAAATCAGTAAGGACAATCTCCACCACTTTCTGCAACTCACCTAAAAACCCACTCAGTTTTAGCTACACTGTGAGACAGGGTGAGATGTCCTCAGAAGGACACAGTAGAAATTCATGAGGAATCAGCCTCCTACAATACCAAGAGTGCTCTTAGTTCACAAAAAACTACCTGGCAGGTTTTGGGGACATCAGATGCCATCTTCATTTTCCAGAGATCAAATGGTTCACTGTGTCATTACAAATAGAACAAACCCAGTGAAGATCACATACCTCCTTCGGAAGAGCGTACCAAACACATTAAGAACGGATGCAGATTCAGACTGCTCTTCTTTACTGTTTGTGTCGGGAGAAGACCAACTGTTCCCATCAGCACCCACCAATTTCCGTAATTTCCTGATGTTTAAAAAGAGGACAATTAAATTTGCACAGCGAGCTACTTTTAGGTCTTTCTTAAAAGATCTGGATCAGCTTTGAACAAGCTTTTTAAATGCTGGTTTTCTTAAGTCACGCAGACAGAATTCTTATTCCCACATAAAATAATCATCTGGATTAACAGAAATTATGCTTATACCCCCAGGACATCAGCGTATCACTCACACAGGATGCAAAAGACAACACAAAGACAAAACGTTTGCTGGAGTAATCTAATGGAGGCCAAACTCTATCCACACCCACCACCAAATATATTCTAGCAGCACTCAAACCGAGTTGTTCACCAAACGGTTAACTACGCGGTAGACGGACCGTAACATCGCCCACATGCACAGCCTGCCAGCGACCAATCCTCCCCCATCATCCCTGCCATCATTTCCCTGTTCTGGCAGCAATTCCCCGTGGCTAACACCAGGCAGGACACCCAACCAGTGCACAGAACCCCGGGGTGCCTCTCTGCACAGAACGGCCTCCCCTGGCCGCAGAAATAAACAGCATTAAAAAGCCACCTGAGAAAGAGGAGGCCCAGCTGGCAACTAAACCAGACCCGGCACGGCCTGGCCAATCTGCAGCATTTGCCTTGGTTATGAGCCGGTTCCAAGCAAGACAGAAAATACCCACTTTTCACATTTATAAATAACATATTTACTTAAAAATAGCAGCTATTTAACCCGTTAACTTCTATAGTACGAGCTGCTCATCACACGCTTTGGGCCAACAAGTCAACCCGTCACCCCGCTCACCTCCGGCGCCTGCTCAGCCCGTTGGCTGCTGAGGGTCTGTTGATTTGGGTGGACACTATCTGACAGTGAACAGTTCCCATCAGCAGCATAAGGCACATCGGTCCCATGACTTCGCTTGCATTCGCAACAGGCATCATGAAATATAACACAACTGCGACGACTGGAAAGGAGAAAGTTGTCTCAAATGCAACAATTAAGAGCATGGCCCAGTTCTTGTAACTATTTACTTTTACTCTGGTGTATAATTTCCACAGTTACTAGTGCCACACATCTTGAAATCTACATTAAGCAGGTATCAGATAGGACCCTTATGCTATGGACTTAGATTGGACTAAGACTATGGACTTAGTCCGTAACCTAAGGGTTACTAATACAAAATGATGTGACATTCCTTGCAGAAAAAAAGAATTGCGGCTCAGGCTGCTCCCACCCCTCACCTTGCATCACGTAGAGCACCAGGAGCCACATAAAAATGCGCTGGGAAGTCACCTGTATCCACCACTGGCTGAATAAGGGAAAAAACACAACTCTCACAATTCCCTTCCGAGTTAGCGACGTCCAGGGGATTTCAGGCTTGGCTTTGGCAAACGTAGAGCCTTGGAATTAAGAGAAAAAGAGCAAACATGTCATTGATAATGAATTAAAATAATTTCCTTAATTATAACATCTTCTTTGGCCAAAAGCAACCCCTGCCAGGCCGCTGCAGCTCAGAAGGGGCACAGCAGGCCGACTGCGGGCGCTCATCCAGTCGATGCAGCTCAAACCGGAGCATCTAAAAAGCAGCCGTAAGTCAGAAAAGTCTTAGCTCAGCACACCGGCTGCTGACCCTCCCTCCCCGCCCGACTGGCTCTCACCAGCCACTTCTCGCTGCTTGTGCTGAGCCACCCCCAGCTCCTCCTGCCCTTGCTCTCTGTTTTTCCCAGCTCCTCTTGCACCGGCCCCGGCACGGACAGGCCCGGGGTTCAGCCGCTCCGCGCGGCCCCTGCCAGGAGGAATGACTCGGGCTGCGGGCAGCCGCTCAGCAGGCCAAGAAAAAGCACCTGCCGGGGAGCAGCGAGGCGGGAACCGCCGTGCCGGGCACCGGCATCGCTCACGGGCCGCTCACCTCTGATTAGATCCACGTCGATCAGGTCGGGCTGGATGTGACCCTTTTTCTTAGGCTTGTTTTTGAAGCCCTACGACGAAGCCGAAAACAAAGGCCTGTTTATAAGGCTGCGAGGGGGGTGCCGAGCCGGGCTCGGGGCGGCGGGAGCGCCCGCCCGCCGCCGTTACCTTCATCTCGGTCTGCTCGATGGATTTCTCCCATATCTGCTGGTCGTAGGCCCCGATCTAGAAGGAGAGGAGGCTGAGGGCTCGGGCGGGCCCGCGTCCGCCCGCGCCGCGTCGCACTCACCTTCTTCTGATACCAGGAGATGGCATCTCTGTCGCGAGAGGCCATGGGGCGCCGTGGGGCGCCGGCGAGCGCGGGGCGGCCCGGCCCTGGCCCCGGTACCGGCCCCGGCCCCTGTTACCCTGGAGACCGCCGCAAGCCCGGAGCTCGACTGCTTCCGCCTGCCTCCGGCCCGGCCCGGCCCGCCCCTGCCCAGGCAGCGCTAGGAGAGCGCCGAGCACGGCTCCGCCCCGCCGCCCCAGCGGAAAGAAGCAGCCAGGCGGGTAAAGGACAAAATCAAGACTTTTGTTTATTAAAAAAATACTTTACAGGAAAAAAATTCTATGCATTCCGTTGGACTATTTTACAAAGAAATAGCTTAACAGTTTGACACTGGTGTACAGTCAGCTCCGGACAGCGACGCCCCGCGTCGGAGCGCTCGGCGGGGCCGCGCCGCGCGTCGCACACCTCGGAACACTCGCTAATGTCAATAAATACACTAAGGCCGCGCAAAGCAAACTCTTCCAGGCAATTGTACACGTCCTCTGTAGGCAGAGACCTTAGATAAATTAAAACTACGGAAAATAAAATAATAAAAAAAAAATCGTAGCTGCCAATCAAAGTCAAATTAAATCACCAGCACAGGAAGGCAGGAGTCTCTGCACGCCTCCTAACGACGGCTGCCCTGCTCACCCGGCTGCCCCGCGGGCACCGCCGGGACCTCCGACCGGCAGCAGCAGCACACGGCGGGGAGCTGGGCAGCTGCTCGGGGAGCAGAACCGGCCTCCCCCTTCTCACAGCCCTCGGGTGAGTCGCCACCACCCAGCACCCCTCGGGAACTACAACTCCAGAGGCTATGACTCGGTTGATTCTGACCCAAAACCGGCAGGGCCACGCCAGGGTAAGGGCCCGAGCTCACAAGCGTGGGAAAAGCTCGGACAAGGAGCCCGGTCCAGGGGAACGCCACCGTAACGCACAGGAAAACCGGCAGAGCACAGCAGAGAGCCCTTTTCTGTATGGCGAGATCTATACCTGTGGAAAATGCTGATTATATATCCCCTGAGAACACTTCACTGAGCGTCCCACCTTCCTGGAAGAGAACGTGTCAAGTATCAGCACAGCGCGACTCGGAGCGTGCGTGAAGGAGAGAGGAAGCCGAGCGTAACTGGCATTTAAACTGCATTTTGCTGATCCACTTCTAGCACAACTGAGCTGCTCACCCTGATCCCAAGTGACTTCTTAATCAACAGCATTTTATTTAAAATAGAAGCCACCCCGAGTTCTGTACCTCAGAGACGATCGCTCTTTAGGAGCGGTCAATTAGCAATTAGCTGTCTCCATCATAAAGCAGCAGAGTTTTCTACATAACTGACAGAGGACTCAACACTAAGGGAGCAGCACATCCCTGGGTAGCAGCTGTCCTATATCCATCTGGCAGATTTCAGGGGGTGTTCCAGTAGTTCTCAGTAGTACCCACAGTTTGATTTTCTCCTTATATAGGCTGGTTTAGGAAATCTTAAGAGAAATTCCAACAGCCAGGTATTCACCATGAAAGACGCTCAGAAAGATTTACTTGGACCTGCCCAGAGATGAGTTTTGCTCAGCAAAAGCTGAGTGGCTTGAACTCGTTGACTTCATTTCTAAACAGATACATAGCTTGTAACAATCAGTATTCTGCTGAAAAACATCAGCCCTGCTGGAAAACATCTGCATCTTTCACACCAAGGTACTATTCTAATTCTGCTCTGCTGTTTTCAGCACAACTGAAGCGTTGCCGGCCAGCACGGCAACCAGCTCATAGCAATCCCCTCTCATCGCTTGCACCCAGAACTGGGGTGGAGTTTGAAAGCCTGACATCATTTTGGTTACAGCAGACCAAAGCTGATACTGGGTTTAGGTAACAAAGTTATTTTTTATAACACTTGCTCCTCTCTTCCTCAATTTTCCAAGCATGCTAGAAGAGCATCAGCAACATTCATGTTAGTTGAAGATAACATTTCTCTATTTACAACTGCCCCTGGATATTAAAGTTAGAAATGGAACATGAGGAGAGCATGATGCTATTGGCCATGTCCCTCCATCCAAAGAGAAAAGTCAGAGCATTTTCCAGCTATTTCAGGCTGTAGCCACAGATTTCACTGAAGCTACAGCTTTGAAAGCAACATGAGCCACTCGGGTGGTCTTCCTTTATCCATCTGAAAACACACCACTAGAAAATTTAGACATTACTTCCAAATTACTTCCCTCTTCATTCTATTTCACTATAAACCAGACAAGTTGGCATATGGGGGGCTCTTAATCTGTTCATTCTGCCACGAAAGTTGTGTTTGCAGACTGGCTGTAGCATCTGCCGGTTTGTCAGTTCCTGAGTGACTGTACGCAGCGCTGGCTGTCAAACAACAGCCACTGTATGGCTGGACCCCTGCTGCCACGACCAAAGAATAGCACATGTGAGAAGTGAAATGGGCACTTGGAAGACTAGCAGACTTTGTCAAAAGGAAAGAACACCCTTAGGTAGTAGGGTCTTTGAATGCGAAGGATGAACTGAAAGCGCTATTGCCTGCGAGGAATTTTACTTTGCACAACCCTTAAAGCTATGAAATTCCTCTCAACATAAAAAGTGGAAAAAACCCACCGGAGAACAGACGGCTCATTTATGAACCGGTCTGGGTCATCTAGAATTTCTGCTAAGATTAAATTACACCCCTGCATGAATCACATTACTTTCATCATATAAGCTTTCCATTCTAACACCTTATTTACACAGATTACTAAACAAGTCACTACCACTTCAATCTGTAAATCAGTTTTAACTTGAAATATTTCCTAGTCCTCATTTTTGTACCGAAGACAATACATACATACACATAAGGAGTAATACAGGTTCTAACTAATCACTGCAGTATCTTCTGATGATTATTCTCTATCAGTTTAAAATAGTGACCTCTACACTGAGGTGCTAATATGTATATAAAAACCTACACAAACAATATTGCACAAAGTAAGATTTATAATAGAGTAACATACTTTAGAGACCCTTATAAAGAGAAGAGTAATAATTGATATTAAAAAGATGCATCCAGAACTAACACAGCATCTTTGCTTTTGTCTAATCTAACATAGTGTTTCAAATCTTTCCTACCCCAGTGAGGATTAGAACAAATAAAGTTATCTGGAGACAGCTTAAGTTGCACCAAACCCCAACTTGTACTCTAAATGCAGGGAGGGGGAACGGGAGAGGGTGAAAGGGACAGGACTTTTTCCTTTTGATGACTGGAAAAGGGCAGTAATAAATGGGGTGAGTGAAAGTCAAATACAGACTACACATTAACATCCAGAAATATTGAAAGATCGTTTAAAAGCCGTTGATAGCCGACGCTCTACACACTGGGCATGTGCCGCTGATTTTTCCACAGTACCTGGGCACCCAGAAGCTACACATGGAAAAAGCAGCCCAATGCTGTAATACTTTTTATTGTGAAATAGTAATACAGAACTTCCTAGCGTACGAACAGCCTCACTGTGTACGTCAGTATCAACTCAATGCTAGTACATTAAGTGCATCAGTACAAGGGAAAGTGTGGTTCCATTGGACACGTTACGACCCGATCAAAACAAGCTGCCACGTTGGTTAGTATTTTAAAGCCTTAAAGTGCTCAAAGATAGCAGTTTCCTCCACAAGACTACCAATAGGTTCTCTAATTCTGACACTAGTATTAATCATGTTCAGGGAAGATGTATTTTTGGAAGCAAAACCCTCACAAACAACATAAGCAGTGCTATGAAAAGTGTTAGGTCAGTAAGTCATTGCATTTCAACAGGATCAGACACTTTCTTCAGTTAATTTTACAGATCACCTTTGTAGGAACTGTAAGAAATAGAGATCAGTTTCTATAGCTTGTATATAAACCCAACTTGTATATAAACCAACATGTCAAGAACAGACATACCAAAAATTTCACAAATCATCAAAAGTGCTGTGCTTTCTCTTTTTTTTTTTTTCCTTTTAAGCAATTAAAACGAGATGGGAAAGTCACTTTGCAAGTCTTCCAAAAAAGCATCACTTTCTGAAGACTAGAGATAAAGTAAAAGTAGGGAAATAACACTGACCAATGTAGTTCAATCATTTTACGTTCCTGGAGGAATTTCATTCTGACTTTGAGGAGATATTCAATATCTCTGTACTTAAACAGAAAGAAGTGGTAGACCACTGTTACAGGTTGTACTAAGGGGTTAAAATACAACTTGAATTTTGCATAATCTGTGTAAAAAAGATATGCTTGACATTTTGGAATGTCACCTTTCTTTATAGAATTATAGGCAAGATTTCTCCAATAAAACATAAGCCAGTTATAAAACTATAACTTCACATCAAAATTTTAAAAAGTTGTTAAAAAAAGTTTGATTATATACACATCACATAGAAGAGCCTGCGTGATCCTGTGGCTTGTGTTGCTGATCAGACTCTATTTTAAAACCTGGAAGGGGCTGGGCCACCTGATCTGGCTGCACAAGTCCTGATATTGAAGCAGCAGAGGCGGCGAGCACCCCTGCTGTAAGCTGCATGTCTATAACTGGGTCTTCAGGCTCTATTTTTACGCTCACGCACTGGGGTTCACCTTCTGACTCTGTCTTCCCAGGAACACTACTGTTCAAGGTTGAATTGCTTTCTGCATTTTGAGAAGCCTCCTCCACAGGGTGATACTGTTTAAGTCTTATGTGCCAGGCCAAGCTGCAGACTGCTGACACGGTTTTGAACTGATGAATGACATTTCTAGGGATGAAGTAGATGTCATTGTCACACAACTGAATTCTAGCATAGCGAATGCCTTCCCGTCTCATTTGGTTTAGTTTGGCTTCATCCACCCATTGAACACACTGAGAGAAGGAAAGATGGTAAAGTTAGTGGTGTACTCTGTTTAAACAATTCAGTATCCACCCATTTTCAACACGCTTTGTGTCTAAATCAGAACTTTTCTGTTTAAGTGTTAAAACTTCAAATATAAAAGAGAACTGGACTTCTAAAACTCGTATCTAATGCGCCCATCTGAGGAAAGGACAACGAACAGTTGAGAGCATCCTACAGTTAGAGCTGAGAACTGCAGCTCTGACAGGAGGCTGCATTGCCAGGGCTGAGAGGACTTTGTTTAGATGCTTTCACATCCCAAGACACCACCAGAAAAAGCAGAAGCAGGCACGCATGACTTCAACTCCTGACTGCTTCTATGGCACACGTCATGACCCGCAGCATAAATCCCAGCTTGGTGGAAAGGAAAAGCAGCTGGACTAGATGATCCTTGTAGGTCCCTTTCAACCAAACTACTCTGTTCTGAAGCACAAGATGGGAAATGGCCCAAGAGACCGAGGACCATTGAGGACACAAAAGGGAGGGTTCTGCAGGGAGCCTGCAAATTGACAGAAGCTACTCCCAAAATGCTAAGAAGGATCTGTCACTAGAGAAGGTTCGATACCTGTGACACTGGAGGCTCATGCAGATCCAACTGAAGTCTCTGCACAACATCAGTGAAATCTTCAGCATGAAAACAAACCACATCTTTGGTTATACGAGGCTGATCACTCCTAGAAAAAGAAGAGAATTCCAAAAGTTTTCAAAGAATTTGAGTTTTAGAGAATTACAGCACTTCCCAGCAGGAAATGTCATTGAACCAACAACCCCCAGTTCAGTTTTACCCCGGGCACAAAGTCTTATCACTTGTCAATATATGTATTATTTTGAAAAGGAGGTACAATTCATAGAATTTAATTTTTTTTTTTTTAATTTTACATCTTTCTTGATGTACACACAGCAAAGATGATGCTTTTGTGGCAAAATACTACACTGAAACATCCGAGAACTGGGTTCAAATTGCCACTACCAAAGTTCTCTGTATGTTCAAGGAACCACATTTTGCCTCAAATCTTCCATTCTGTAATCAGACAGAGGAAAAATGTAAAGTAACCCTGAAGCTGAAGCAATGAGGTGCTGGGTTTTAGCTGTAAATCAGAGTAAAAGAAGTTTTGGCACCTTTGATTCATCTGAAAGTCTAATGACACTGCTCACGATGCTACCCAATTTCTACTGATACTGCTAGAAATAACAAGTCTGGCATCTGTGCAAGGTCAACAGCAATGTCCAGGGAACACGAAATGAGAAAGCACAGTAGCCAAGATTGGTTACATCAAGTTCTTAGCTCACTGTTGCAGAAGCAGCGTTAATGTAGCTATTCAGGGAAAGAACACAGATGCTGGTCGGGGCATGGCATCTTCGGGCTTGTTTTGTATGTCACAAAGATTTTCTGTGAACGCCTGTTACCGCTTTTCTGATGCCTCTCAAAGAGGGAAAATAACAGGTTTCTAGCTGGTGTTCTTCAAGCTCTAGACAGCACTGATCTTGTTACAGGGTTTAAATCTCTAGGCTTGCTTCCCAAGACATTTTCTTAAGGGAGAAAATATTTACAATCACCCCTTTGCACTAGAACAGCTGCATTTCAGTGGCACTTACCATTCCCCGAACTGTACAGCCTTCAGAACACCTACAGCAGCTGTACTCTGCCAGTCAAACCCTTGACCCACATGATCAGCGTGAGCTCTTGTTCTGTCTTCAAACAGAACCTCACGGGGCTCACTGGTCCGAGGTAGGTACTGGAGATTCTTTATCTCATTCATTGACCTACAACATGATAAAAAAGACATACTGAAAAACATTTTCAAAATAAATACTTGTATTAAAATAATCTTTAATGTTTTGTGCTGCAGCCTTCAAAATCAAAGACCAAAACACTTCCCTCTGATCTGTCCTACGTGTTTCTTCCGACAAAAGATCAAAGCAAACACAGTAAGTGAACACAGCTATGAAAAGTGGTGAAATAAAATAACCATCACAAACAACATATTTATCTTATCCACCAAGACAATTTGAAACAGAAATGAAAATGAAACTTAAATCTATGAATCAGCCTTCTGGAGAACTAGTTACATATAAAGTATATAGGCTTTGTTCTCAAATCTATCACAGCCCTAACTGCAATGTTTTACCTTTAATACGGAAAGGAAAACAAAACGTTACCGGCGCCGTTTGAATGGTGATTTTGGCATATCAGCTGTAGGGATCATCTGCTCTCCTGGTCTCACCCACATTATGGGACCATCATCACTTTGGGACCTGCACTGAAGTCTGAGACTAGACAGCGTACCCCAGGGCAAAGTCATCTACAAGAAAATGAAAACAAAAAAAAATCCACAAAACACACAACACAAAATGTTGGGCGAGATAGAAATATTAAAGGCCACCTTTGGTAACAACTGCAGCTATCTAATTCAATACCTTGTGTTTGGGCACAGGAAAGAATGGACCTCAGTGGCCCAAACGATAAGCTCATCGATAGAGAAAATACTTTATGGTTTATAATTACTTGGAAATAAGTGAAATGTTGTAATTGTTTTGATATCTGTAGCACTCTGAACAAAACACCCCAAGTTACTGCTTACTCTGAGAAATGGAGATTCTTCTAACATATCTAGAAATTCTGGGAAGTAGTCCCCAACTTCTTCATCCACTGCTCCAACAAGACTGATCTGTCGCATTGGTCCTGCTCTGTAGGTTCCACAGCAGTACGTTCGATTGACCTGGGTGGTTGGAAAAGGAAAGAGAATACCACTGCAGCTTTAGTTCCACTACACAAGATTAAAATTGATAACTGTAATACACTAGGCCACAGCTGAGGTGAATCTTGGACTCATCTCCATCACTGATCTACATCTATTTCATTAGAGATGCCTTTGGGAATAGGCTTGGAGGCTGTTTAGAACAGATGCCCACAGGGTATCCCAGGAGAAAGGAACTCCTGCCTCTACTCCTGACAGGAAGCGCTTCTGAAGTGTGAATAACAGCAAGGTAGTATTTGACTAATTCAGGAACAATTCGACACTTCCGGGCCGATTTGAGAAATCCACCACACAAAGTTTTATTGTGACTCAGTCTTTCACCAGCAGACGCAAGCTCTCTACGAACACGTGCAGCTGACTCTTGCTTCTACATTTCAAGCCGTACGCAAGCGAAATGGGCATTCTTTATCTCAGCCAGGTCCTAGAGTGCTCTTCCCTAGGACCGCAGCAGAAACTGTGTCCTTCACGCAGTGGTTCTGATGGTATTGTAATAGCATGTGCACAAAGTGGACAAAAACCCCAAAAGGTCTAGCTAGAAATCTGGTGTTCACATAAAACAACTTTAGGTTGACCATTTGCAACATCACCCGCCCTCCCTGCTGTGGCCAGGAACACTCTGATCTCACTCGCAGCTTTTTGCCATCCTCTGTTGCACAGGCTGTCCCACTTCCCAGGTCATCTGGAAACTTCTCCTGCCAATTCCCTGTTCCCAGAGGAGAACCACTGGCAAGACTCCAGCTTCTCTAGTCTCATCCTATGGACTGCAGCTATAAAATGCCATATGGCCACAGGGTAGGCTGTATGTAGATGCAGCAACTATTCAATCTTAAAACATCAGAAATTCTTCCATAATTACTCTGGATATTCAATTGTGTCTGAGCCCCAACCTTCCATCACTCTTCAAAAGCCTCTCTACGTTCATCAAGTGGTTCTCACAGTGAAGAAATGCAGCCAGTCTCCACAGCTATGGGATGGGACAGGTACAAAGGAGAGAGGGACACCGGTAAATGATGTTCAGAAAGCATGATACCTTTTATGACTCCATTTATAGACATATGTATGAAGCAGCTTAAAGTCTTGCAGTTTAGCCAACAAACCAGATGTAAACTACTCCATGAAGTCACAGTCACTGCTGCTATTTCATCCTCTAGCAGTAACCACAGATCTTCAGCTTCTTAATTACAGGAGTTCAGCTCACTCCTATTTCCAGAGTCCTCCTTTCTTTGGCTTTGTTTATATGCAGCTGGCAGTTCTGCATTGATTGCACATCCTTACATTTTAATTAAAAGCTAAGCAGGAGCCAAGGACGACCTCACATAAGCTTTATTCCTCAGCCCTAAGCCAAATGCTGCACTGCATCACCTCTACCTGCACGGGAAGAAGTTCACATCACAAGACACCCCCAGAACTTCATCGTGCAGCTCAAGCACTCGACCTTTAATTCTACCCAACCACCGTCAACAGCTGAATGAGCACAGATGAGCTCTCTGGGTTTGGCCATACAGAATTTTTTGAACCAGGCGCTATCTTCAGAGGTAGTTAATTCTTTTTGGCTCTTGCCCTAAGAGAAAGTTAAGTCTCCAGATCCGTTTGGAACATTACTGGTACAGGTTCATATCTTAACATCACTGCAGCAGAGCAGTTTCACCAGCTAGCCAGAGGGCAATTCAGAGCAGCAGTGCTGGAAAACTGTAGCTTAGTCTAGTTCTGTGCACCTCCAGGAGAGCTACAGACTGATGTAATGCACTGGAGCACAATGAAAAATAGAGAGGAGTTCAAGAGCTATAAAGGAGACAATAAAAATACTTTTCTTGAAATCCAAGATTTCCTCAAAGAAAAGATAGGGCAGATAACCAATCTGCAACATGGTTGATCAACCAAAGCTGTCAGGCATAGAGAAACCTTTTCTGACGGCTCATTGCAAGAGTAGGAAAACTTACCCTATTGTCATTGTACAAGAGGAAATGGGCTGAAGTTGCGCCAGGGGAGGTTTAGGTTGGATAGCAGGAAAAGTTTCTTTACTGAGAGAGTGGTGAGGTCTTGCAACAGGCTGCCCAGGGAGGGGGTGGAATCACCATCCCTGGAGGTGTTCAAAAAACACCTAGATGTGCCACTTCAGGACATGGTTTAGTGGTCTTGATAATGTTTAGTAGACAGTTGGGCTTGATAATCTTTAGGGTTGTCTGCAACCTTAACAATTCTGTGACTCCACGATCATCTGTTGGCTGCTTCTCCACCACCTTCCCAGAAGCAACAGCAGCTTATACAAAAGCTACTCTTTCCTAGCCTGTTCCCAGAAGCCCCACTCCTTTCTGATGGTTTCACTGTTCTTTGGACCATATCAAGAAGTGACCAAGCAATTGATCAGCTTCTTGGAAAAAAAAAAAAAAACAAAACAAAACAAAAAGAAGGGGTTTTCCATGTCTAGATATATTCCAATGCACTGAGCAGACCTCAAAGCAGCTGTACTGAAACACTCGACCGGGGAAAATGAGCAGTGCAGCTAGAATGAACTCCAAGAACTTTCAATTTGAAGTGTGCCCTTATGTGAAGAAAGCTTACAAATTACTGTTCAGTGATCTGAGTCTTGAAAGCTCTTAGTCCAAGTGAATAGCTCCAAGCTAAAGCTTTGCTTTAGCACTGCAGTGTTAGAACAAATGAGCCAGAGCCAACACAAGCAAAAAAAAAAAAAAAATCCAGAGAACACTGAAGCTTAATTATTTAAAACCACCCAGAAACCAAAGTTATACTACAAATACACACTGGAGAGCTTTGTTATAAACATTCAGTTTGCATTGTCTTCACTGCCCTAAAAACAAAGCAGGGAGTTGCAAGTGAGTTAATTATCACTAGATTTTTATGAAGTCTTCCAGATTAAAGTCCTTGTTTTGAATTGGGAGACACTTCCTACTAAAACTGTTTGTCTGAAAAGGTACATACACAAAGCAGATGAATGTTGTACAAGTCAAAGGTCACATTATCCTTCACTAACTCGCAGCTTACAGATCAAATTTTGATTTCTTGACACTGAGTCTCTAGGACTCCAGACTCAAGTGCTCAAAATCCCCTCACCGCAGTACAGCAAACAAGCTGACACATTCAGAAGGCTCAGTCTAGAAAGGAGGTGACTTTTAACTGAGTAGCTTCAGTTAAAACCCTTATCAGTATTACAGCATACAACAATACTCAAACCCACTTAACCTGCGAAGGCAGAACTATAAAGTGCTTTTGTACTGTACAATTTCTCATTCAGGAAGGTCCAAAAGCAAAGCTGAGCCAATCTGTTCATTCCTCAACTGTGCTGCCAAGGACCAGCCAGGCAGATCCCCCTGTGCTCTCTCAAGCAGGGCATTTCAGCCTTCTCCAGTTAAAGACAGGCTGGCTTGCAAGCCTTGAGTTCTAGCAGCATGCAGCTACCATAGCTGAATCCCCTGTTCATTGAAATGTATCTAGTTTAAGGATGCATCATCTGTATTCTCCACGAGTCCCATTTCAGCTGTCTTAGGAGTTGTGACAACTCCACTTCTGTTTGCTTAGTGCGTGAGCTGCACTAAAACTTCAGCCAGAGAGGATTAACCAGGTCATGCTGAAGCTGGGTTTAGAGAGGTGTTTTAGACCAACTGAACCTTATGTCATGACTCAATCTTAATCATGTTTAGACAGTACTTAAAATAGAATTAATCAAAATACCAGCACAGACTATAACCCAGTGAAGCCTCTTATTACCATACATTCCTCACATGTATTTATAGTATAAGCTATTCATGTTCACAATACTGAGACATTCACAAAGTGTAATTGTTAAATATCCAGTTGGCATTGTTGAGCCATTTTAGGAGGTCATCACATCTACTCCAAGTAGATTAGCATGTAACCATGATGCCAAAGAACAGAGGTAAATTGCTAATACAGAAGACTTTAAAACCTAACTCATGGATGGGTTTCACATCTGCAGAACACAAGCTACTGACAGAATTAACGTGTTAAAACCCCCCGATCTTGTGAATGATACTGAACCCTAAAAAGTAATGGCATTGCAAAATAAAAAAAACAAACCCCAAGATCTATTGAACAGAAAAAGCAGTGTTCAGATTTGCAATCTATGCAAGTCTTGATACAAACTTTTAGAACAATGTCAGTGTTCTCCCAAGTTTGCAAGACCAAAAGTCTGCAAGATCAGTGCAGATCTTTCTACAGGCGATGGCTAATGGTGTCCGAAATGTGATTCACCAACTACCAGAGGGCACAAAAGAGCTTTAAACAGAAAGAGGAACAAAGAGGACAGCAGTGATAGTCCCAGCATCACCTTTTTTCCTCTGCTTAGAAAAAAATTATTTATGCCTCACCTATTTTAGGCCATTCCCCACTCTGGATTAAAGAGACTAATCAAATCTAGATGTTGTGCAATTTATGCCTTTGTAACAGTTCTTACCTGAGAGTGAAAATTTGAAATTGTTGTTGTTTCAATGTCCTTCTTGCCCAAAATTTCCATTTTCACTGGAGTGTTAGGAAAGTTAAAAGCAAAGTAATCCAGGAAGTCTGGTAAATAAGCAGCAGCTCCGTGTACTATGGCTAAAGCATAGTAAGCTGCATTTTTATCATTTTCACTGAATGACAGCGCAAGAAACTCTTCTGCAAATCTCTCCATCTCCACTGGAGACAAAAATGAGAGTTCATCCATGTAAGCGTGAAGGACCAGAGCACCACCATTGGACTGATGCTCTTCATGAATGAAGTTACTAAATTTAGTGCCAGTTTTCAAGAAGCTGCTACGAACAGAATGCTCCTGGTGTGTCACAAATGGTGTTTGTACTCCCTGGGGTATCCGATATTCCTGCATACCCAAATTCAGTCTGCAGAGCTGCTCATCCTTCAGATACCTGAAGGATTCCTTGTTCATTTCCAGGTTATCACACTGTCCTTGAGACAGAGTCTCTTTGTCAATGCGAGTGAGTCCAGCACACACTGTCTGCACTTCTTTGTTGTACATCTTCAGGCGTTTTCCCCTCATATCTTCCCGGTGTTTCTTTTTCTTTTTTTTCTTTATCTTCTTCACAATAAGACTGTCTGCTCGCTGGGTTTTGCCATTTTCATCTGGAGTTTCTGGCAGCAACAATAAAGAGAAGATTAGAGTTCTACAGTTGCAGAATATTCCCCCAAAAGAATTAAGACCTCTCATCTCCTATTCCCAGGAAGGCTGACCAATAGTATTACCTTGACTTTTGATTTACCAGACTTAATTATACAAGGAAAAAAAAAAAAAGCAGTACACCTAATCATTATGCAAAGAAAGCCCTGAGACTTAACCTAATTATTATGCAAAGAAAGCCTTGACTTAAGGAAAGCTTCCAGAACTCAAGCTTAATATTCTAGAAATATTTCCATTTTTGATTTATTAGAATACTTTTAAAAGCAGTCTGTATTTCAGGACATCTATAATTAAGTACATTAATAACTTCTGACATTTAAGGCAGTGTCACGCAGGGGAAGAGGATAAACAAGTATGCATAACATTTAAACATCAAGACTTGCATTACAGAGCACTTGCCCGATTTTAGATACACAATATAGAAGCAATACAGAGTGCAGCTGAAGAGGTACAAATCTTGTTGACATTGAGGTAAAAATACTTAAAGCAGTTCACTTCCTGACCAAAAATAAATAAAATCTTAGACTGCTGATCTTTTGTATTGAAGTATCTGAATCATCACATCCCCCTCTTCAGCTATCTTTTGTTAGTCTTATAGTTAACTATGCAGTTAATTCAGAGCCAGAAATTAAGTGGTGGTTGGTAGTTTGGGTTTTGGGGTTTTTTTTTGTTTTGTTTTCTGTTGTGTTTTTTCTTTTTTTTTTTTTCTTCTTTTTAAGGTGGGTTTTGTTTGTTTTCTAAAAGGTTATTTAACCTGTAAAAGGCTAACAGCTGAGAGATAAAACAAAGTAGTTCTGTTAAAATGGAATAGTTTAACTGCTCATCTTTTAGGAATAAAAACTAATTCAAGTCATATTTAGCAAGTGATAATGGTAATTGGAAGTCCTGATTGTCCAGCTATTAAAAACTCAATTGCCAAGACAAGATTTTCATCTGCCTGAATCAAAAAACTATTTCATGCTAACAATGCACATAAGCCTCCAAGAGCCACACAGATGAGAACAATCTGCTGCTGGAGGTTAACATCTGAGGAGAAGATGCAATTGCTAAAGCTTTTCAGTTTCCTGCAACACAGGACTCTGTGCTAACAAAATCTCCTTTCTTTACCTGCAGAACTATCAAATGTGTATTCCCTCTTTATTCACTTGCAGTACTTGAAGAGAAAAAAAAACCAAAAACATGTTACAGTGATTTAAGAGAAAAGGTATAATGCTAAATACATGCAGCTTCGAGTTCTTTAGTCTAACTAGAGTATTTATCATTACCAGCTTCGTCTTGAGCTCTTTAGTAAAGTTGGTTGACCTTCATAACAGCCTGATGTAACGAACAGAATTACTCATGAAGCAAAGAATGAGTCGATTGCTTAATGCTAACTTCATACAATTGTCTTAGGACCTGAAATACAAGTTTTCACAGTACTGCTGTTAGCCTTCACAAACAACAAATGCTCTTATTTTTACATTGCAGCTGGCGAAACCAGGGAAAGAGAGGTGGCATCGCTTGGTTTGGCAAGTCAGCTGAAACAGTTCTTTGGATAAACTTTTCTGGAAGTCCCAGAAGCTAAGTGTGCATGAACTCCCCCAGTCACTAAGCTCTGAAGTGCAGATAGATACTGCTCTACTAACTGCAACGAACTTAATAATCACACAGAAGATCTTTGTTCTGGTGGAACCAGAGATTCTAAACTGAAACTGAACTAGAATTTCATGCCACCACTGAGCTGTTAGGAATACTTCCCTGTAGATGCTTTCAAGTTAATTTTCAGTTGTTAAAGGTATCTTATTTTAAGCATTCCTAATTCTAGATATAGTTTAAAAACCTCAGGCATACACTAGTTTTAACTCAGAGTATTTTCCTGATGGAAGATATTTCCTAATAGCAGACATACATCTAGCAGTCTGCATCTTGGAGCTTGCAGTGAACACTGGTCTGTCTTCAGGGCAGACACTCTCCTGACTGCTGCTGCACCCACCGAACACAGCAGAGTCCCACTACTACAGTGGGAGCAGCTAGCCAGTGACATTATGGTTATGCCTGACAGTCTTGAAGGAAATAAAAGTTCTAATTATTCCTTTAAATAAATGGAAAGCCTCCAGTACCTCAAACACAAATAAAGTTACAGCCAGGTCATCAAACTACAGGCTCTCACAGTGGGGTAGAGTAAGAGCAGTACCAGTAACTGAGCTAATCTAAAACTATTAAGAGAGCACAGAACCAAACACATTAGTATCACTTTTAAACAGGACAAACGCTGGAGATGTTCCTTGTCATCTGGGACCAAAAATAAGAATCCTATATTCAAATAATTAGGCGGCTTAATTAGCTTATAAATAAATATAAAACAAATCTAGCCTCATCCCAAAGCCACTACCTCTGCAGTCTAGGACAAGAGCCTCAGAGTCCCAGCCAGCAGTTTTCCTGAGCAAATCCAGAGTTTAGACAGTAGCTTCAACAGTGTTTAAGCCTTCACCATAGGGAGGCCTCGTTTGCTTCCCAGGTTCTACCGACACACAGCTCCCAGTCCACAAAGATACAATACTTCTGTAGTTTTTCCAATGTTTATCAAGCTAAAGTTTGATATTTACAATCCAGCAAGCTTTTATTGTCATTCAAACACAGCGGATTAGAAACACTAAAGAATAGTGAACAAGTCTCAACAGTTTTGCCCGTTCTTATCTAGAGTTTACAGTATAGAGCCAACTTTTGTAAGCATGTGCACTTTGGTTTCTTTGGCACGATACCCTCACATGTACTCCTAGAGCGTAATTCACAACAGCCTCTTTATTACAGCAGCTTTTGCAATTGTTTTTTATCTATGTTGCTCTCACCAAGAGGCTTTTCACTATCACCAGTTTGTGAGCAGAACCAAAACATCAACTCTGTACTGTTCAAAAAAAAAAAGTACACAGAGTCCTCAACTAGGAGATGTTTTGGCCTTCCCATTAGAGAGTTCTCAGAGTATTTATTCAAAAAAACAAGCAAACAAACAGAAATACCAAAACACCAACAGCCCAGCAGCTCCTCGGTTCCAGTTTACGTTAATGGAGGAGCAGCAGGAGGAAAGCTTTACTATCAAAACATTTGTATTTCGACCCTACGATAAGCGCAGCTCGGAACAGCAGCAGCACCAGAGCAGCAGCAGCACCGGAGCTCCCGCTGCCAGCGCCGAGAGCCCGCGGCTCGGCTCCCTCCGCCGCGCACCCCGCTCCGTCCCCAGGGGAGGAGACGTCGTGCCCCGCCAACAGCGACCAGCTCCGAGCCCAGGTCTGCCCGCGCTCCCCCGACAGTCTCAGGGCTCCCAGAGCACCGTTTCTCTCCGCTCCCGCTTTCACCCCGGCGGCGAGGCCGAGGCCGAGCCCAAGCGAGCCGCTCCGCGCCGAGCCCGGCCGGACGCGACGTATGAGGCCGCCACCGAGAGACGCGGCGGGCGGGCTCCGCCAGAGCGATCCGCACCGGCCGAGCCACCGCTGGGCGCGCACGGCGGGCGGGCGCTGGCCCGGGCGGCAGCCGGTCAGCCCCGCTGCGCCCTCCCCGCTCCTCACCTCGCTTGCTGGGCCGCCCGGCTGCCCCGTCCGCGGGGCTGCCCCGCCTCGCCTTCTGCGGCTGCCCGGCGGCCAGGCGGCCGGGCTCGGGGCCGGCGGCGGGGCGATGCCGGTGGTGGTGGTGGCGGCGACGCTCCTCAAGCGCGGCGGGCGGCGGCAGGCTGAGGGGGGAGAAGGTGAAGAGACCAGCGGCGGCGGGCAGGCCGGGCAGGGCGGCCGGGGGCAGCGGCTCCGCCGGGCCGGGCCCCGCCAGCAGCTGCTGCTGCTGCTGGCTCAGCCGGGCCCGCTTGCCGCTGCCCGCCGCCTCGCCGGGGGGACCCCGCCGCCGCCGCCCGCTGCCGCGAGGCCGGCCGGGCCGATCCCCGGAGGGCAGCGGGGGCGGCTCCTCCGGGGCCCGGGACACCGCGCGCACCGCAGCGACCTGCGCAGCCATTTCAGGGGCTCCCTCACACACATTTAAATGGCCCGAGCGCCCGCCCGCTCTGCGCAGGCGCCGCGCGGCGCCCCCTGGGGGCGGTAGTTCGCGGCGCCGCCGGGAGCCGTAGTCCGGCCTCAGGCGCACGCGCGGGACGCGGCCGTGGGCGGGGCGAGGGCGGCGATGACGACGCCGCTGACGGGGCCGGGCGAGGCCGCGCGGGGCCGGAGAGCGGGAAAGCCCCGGGTGACCTCCGAGCGGTGGTGGCGTCAGTGCGGGGCCGCCCCCGGGCCGAGTCGTCGCTAACAACCGGCCGTGGGGGCCGAGCAAGAAACTTTATTATTTACCGAGTCTGTCACACGTCATAAACCGCCCCGTGGGTCACCCGCACGGGCACCGGTGCGAATTCCCGGGCTGCAGCACCGAGAACCGGAGAGAGCGGCGGCCGACGGCTCTGGCGTCGCAGTTCTGGGGGAGCTGAGGCGGCGAGAAATGGCGACCAAAGGCCGGCACGCAGGGACGGGGCGGGCCTGTGCCCGGCTCCACCGCACCAAGGGCCGAGCTGCTCCCCCGGCCGCGGGTTGGGTACAAGACAAACATTTGCAACGGGAACGTAAATTACGTCAAGTCTTTTTGTCAGCTCCTGCTGCTGAGAAAAAGGGTGACTTGGTTGAAAAATGAGGCAGGCGCCTTTGGGCTGCGATCGCCGTGGCTCCGGCAGAAGTAGCTTTAAACTGGTTTGAGTTCTCTATGCCAGCAGCAATCAGTGGAGTCCTCTCCTGCCTCCATTCCTCCCATCCCACTTTGTTTCTGGGTAGAGAGAGCAAAACAATCACATGAAGCAGTTTTCAACACCTTTATCGCTTCCCCCCAAAGATATAAATAGCAGAGGAAGCTGTCTGGAAATCTCATCTCCTAAGACAACATCATGCTGGAGAGTCACCCATCCTTAAACCCAGCATTGCTTTAAAAATACAATGCTTTGCTTGGTGCAACAGTGTTTGGGGTGGGTTTTTTTGGGTAAGGAGGGCAGCTGGGTCAGCTAATTCTGGGGTTTGTCACACTAGGGTAGCTCCTTGGCACCTTAGTCTCGCTGACCAAAAATCTAGACAAATGATCTGGAAAAAAAAAAAGTACAGTATTTCTAAAATCTGAGATGTTAATTCTCATTTGGTCCAACTCATGTAAACATTTAAGGAAGTACCAAAGTCTTTGATTCCAGTAGACCTACACACCAGTGAAGTTAGGCAGTGTCTGCATGATCCAGATTCTTCTTGTTCTTTGGTCCACGCCGGTGTCCTTCCCTCTCATCCAATCTTCGTCGCTGGATCCTATCATCATTTTACACTGCTTTGCTTCAGAAAGCTCCAATCCATCCTTTCGAAGTGAATATGTTCCAAAGCACAACAAAAACCGTATTGCTCCTTAGGATAAAAATAGCTATTCCCATTTTTAGCTTCCTGTTGTAAACTCTCTGAAAGTGCTTAGCTGCTGGAACTTCTATATTCTTTAAAGCTTCAGTTGATGAAGGATGTGCAAGTAGTGCCTGAGCTGCGAATGTCATGCAACAGCTTTTGATGTGTTTGGATGGAATCCTTACTGGGCTGAGCATTCAAAGGCATATCAGGAGGACTTCACAAATCTGTGACGCCAAATCTATAAAACAGACCTAAATATTCCATGCTGGGGGTGGGTTTCTTGGTCCTTTAGGTTTTGAAAATCGATTTGCAAAGCCTAGGAAGAAATTTTTTTAATTTATTTATCAATGCAAAGAATTCTGTATGTTATTGGTGTTGATTATGGAATTCCTTACTATAGTATTTGAAAATGATACAATATTTCAGTTATGTGATTTCAGTTCTTCCCCAGACTGTAAGACAGGGTAGACTTAAAGCAACAACCAGTAGCTGTCAGTCAGCTGGTGCAAAAACTGTCTCTCGGTGTGTCTATCTGACAAATACTGTCATTACAGGGTGAATATCAAGACAACTGGATTTTACACCTAATCTAATCAATGATTACTCTCTGGCAGAAGAATTTTAAATGGAAACCAAGGTGTTTCTCCTCTGCTGCATTACACGACACAATGCTACGGCTTTGTCTTTGTCTTCTGCTGTCTCTGTTGCCACATAAAGGCTTTAGATACAGGAAAGCCCAAGACAGTCTTCAGACTCTTCACACACTGAGAAACCTCTGTCAGAGGAGGTTTGCAGTTTGTATCTTCCATCCTTACCTGCTCTTTAAACAGTTTGTGATTACAGTTGTAAATGTGTAAAAAATAATAAGTGTTATTCGTAATGCCTGTAATTTGTTAGAGTTCAATCTGGTGCCTGCATTTAGACTTTCAAAAAAACAGGTACTTCCTACACCAAAACAAAGAGAAAAACATACCAAAGTTAAGGAGAGACCTCGACCGGTTTGGCGGGTCAGATTCTGAGGGCTTTGTCAGTGAAGGTGAACTACAGATGCCTGGAAATAAAAAAAAAAAACAACAAACACACCAAACATTGGATTGAAGCAGTTGGCGATTATGGCGATTTAGAATATTTGTCCCACGGCACTTGTCTGAATGACCTGAGGAATTTGATAATTTGGGTGCACTGGAACTGTCCCCCAAGGTACCCAAAGGATATTACAGGGACACCACAGCATCCTTATGATACTCCAAAAGCAACCATCAGATGCTGTGGTGCTTGGAGAGCCAGCGCAGCTCCGTCTGTCCTGCTCCCCAGCTGACAAGCTCAGGTTCTTCAAAATTCAACACCTCACATTTTTTTATGTACTTGCTTAAAGCCACCAGGAAGTTGCACATCACCCCGGAAGACTTACTCTTTTTCACATTTTTCAATATTTTCAAGCTCTGTAGAAACAAACAAACAAACAACAACAAAAAAAAAAAAGGAAAGTAAAAAGAAGGCTTGTTGAAAAAAAGAGAACAACATGTAGCAACCAGTAGATCAGCAACTGTGATAATGGGAATTCCCAGACTAATTACATGTATCCCAGCTCGTAAGCAGTACCGTGCCCAGCAGCTCAGACTGGAATGCAAAGCTCTGCTGTTCACATTGTCTCTGGCTGTTCTCAGGCCAGCCCGAGTGCCTCCAGTTTGTCTTAGTCTTGCTGTTTCCCTCAAATGCTTTTCTGCTTGGCCGTAACATCCCCAAGTACCATTGCTCATTAGGATAATTAACTAGGGCCACAAGAAGAGGCTGGTAATGAGAAGAGTCTGTCCAACAGACTCAGACTTCACTTGGGCAACTTTTTCCCAGAGGAACTGGCACTTGAGGTGGATGGATAGAGGGAGGGAGGGAGGGTTGAGACAACACCATTCACACGGGTATGGCCGTGTTGCTCTGTTCCTAGCGCTGACGGTGGTTTTGTTTGCAGTTCTACAGCAGAATATTTTTTATTAGCCTTGTTTCCTTGCCCTACATATGAGTGATCTCAAAGCAGGCAATTTTCACAAGGTTAGCAGTAAGAAAGTAGCAAAAGCTGTAGCTGGAACAATCTCTTCTTCTACTCTTCATTTTCAAGAGCTTTTATTTTATTTCTTTTACCTTGCTTCTCCTGAAGCATTTCACAGGCTCTTTGGACGACATTTCAGAGGCGTTTCTCTCCAAGCCCACAAGACTCGTAGAATTTCTTGCAGCAGGCTGCAGACCTGAGAACATACATCAGAACATTTTCAGTGGCCATTCAAGAATCCTCTGGCTTTTTTTCCAAGTGCTCTGTTGTTGCTTTTCATTTCCTCTAATGCAGCAGTTCTGGAAATTGCCAGCAGGTCCCCTGGTTGTGTTCACTTTCTTTATACCACTGAACTCTCCTGCAGTTAAGTCTTGAAGCACTGGGGTTGGTAATGCTTTGAGCAAGTGGGCCACAATCTCCTCGGCTATCTACGGGTTTAGGTGTAAGTACAAAATCTCGGTTACATGCCAAGAAAACAACTCATCACTTACTTGCTGCATCAGCAAGAACAAATGACTCCGGGGTTCTTTCAGGAAGCGGGGGAGGAGAGATAGAGCGATCCCGGGTTGTCTCTAAGAAAGCAAAGATAAAAGAGTTGGTTACCTAGCTTAAAAAAAATAATATATATATATATATATGTCTATCTATATCAGTTCAGCGGGAGGGCTGCAGCACTCTGACTGGCACACGTCTATCATCTCAAAGGAAACACACAACGTGCAGCAGCAAAAGATGCGACAACCCTCAGCCTGAGGAGGCTGCAACGAGCATCATCACGCACAGGGTGAGGCAGGAGCTGATTAGGAAATAAACTGCCAGTTCATTTGGTTGCAGAACTGTCTACTTCTGTTAGAACTATTGAATTGCAGAACTATTTAGCAACAGAAAATTTCCATGGGACTGAGCACAGATCCTAAAGACATTTATTAAATGTTGTAAAGCAGCTTCAGTAAAAAGCAGACTTATTTTCAAAGGTAGTTTATCCCAGAATTAAACTTATACCTGTTTGTGGGCTCCGAAGCATCACACTCTGGAAACAAAAAACAAGGAAGGTATTTGAAATTCCCGCAACCAAACGTCAGTCTCTTGCACACAAGCAAGCCAGAGAAGACAAGGAAATGAAGTTATGTGCAAACACCCTCCCACACACAGCTCCACACTCAGGTAACAAAAAAATAGACTTATGTCTTATTGTTTCACTTTACAAAGCTATAATTCAACTATGGGATGATCAAGAGATGCCTAAATTTTGTTCAGCTCCTGCCTGTTCCACAGGGTGGTGCGAACCTGAGCCAACCACTAATTTCCTGCCTTCATTATCCTTCTCTAAAAGAGGGGCAATATTTTTACTAACTTGTATGGGATTTAAGACCCCGAAAAATAACATTTGGAGACTTTCATAAGGAGGAGCCTGACTGGGATCACATCTTCCTCCCAGTCCTGAACCCTGAAATAATTTATGGCAAGTACACAGTGCCAAAACTAGGATCTTTCCCACAGAAAAAAAAGCATGGTGAGGAAATTGGCAAGTGATGATGCTGGAGAACAGATAAAAAGCCATTTACTTACCCTACTTGGTCTCAGTCTCACCAAGTCTTTAAACACCTCTGAGTGAGACTCACCACTCCACTCCAAAGAGGTTCCGATATTTCTATTTCTGTCTGGAAGCTGAAAATCAGAAGTGTCCAGAGGAAATTGTCCTAGAAACAAACGAACACAAGAGGTCATTTCTCATCCCAGGCAGCCAGAACAAAGGCACTGCTGGGTGCTACAATACCACACGAACATGGGCAGAGCCCTCAGAGCACTTCTCAGATGCTGCTTTGTTCAATGTACTTACCAGACTCACTGGTCACAATAAAGGACTCGGGGGTTCGCTCGGGAAGGGGCGGAGGATCATCGTCATCTGGCTGTGGCAGGGTGGCTAATTGGGGAGACACGGACAGATTACCCACATGGCACAACGCAGTAGGAACCACAGACCTTTGTAGACACTCTGAGGGCTGACTGCTGTCACCCAGCTGTGCACCTGAAGGGGTGGTTTAACACTTCTAAACTGTAGCTAAAATTCCAAACAGCCCTCCGCACCAGTTTGCCTGCTGCTGGCTACGTGGCCCTGCGGGCAGACCCAGCAGAGTTCCCATTGCACAGGGGAAATGAGGAGCATACCCCCAGCACTCAGCCAAGCTCCCAGCTGGCTGTGCCATCACTGCTTGGCTTGTGATGCGACTCCCAAAACTTTCTGAGTCTCCAGCATCTCAGTAATGAGCACACTCCTGTGCCACCAGCAGCTGCAGGACAAACCTGAGCGGGACAAAGCCGAGTGAATGGCAAAGCTGTGGACAACAGGAAGCATCTGACGAGGCCAGAACTGACCAGACCAAGGAATAATTCCACCTTCTTCCTATGGTGGGTGATGGTTTTAAGGCTACAGATCTGGGCAAAACATTAATGTTGAAGTCCAGGTTCTCTCAGTCTCAGTGGGATGTCAACGTCCCCCTGCATGACACTCTGCAGAAAGGTGTGGGGTTTGTACTGGAAACTAGATCCTCAGAGGAAAACATTTCTGGGAGCTTTCTGAATGCTTCTTGGAGCACCCTGTTTAAGGAACTGGTCAGCATCAACTCCTGCCTTCCAGTGAGAGGTGACACAGTAGTCCAGAGCAGTTGTGAATGTGAAATCCCAAATCATGCTGTTCTAAAAATGTTGTTTATTTTTATGGGTGGAACTTAAGGTAGCATGAAATGAACATGAGGATGAAACCAGTTGCTCCCTCAGCTCCTTCAGGAACACAGTACCAAGGAACAGTCCTGCCTAGACACCAAAAGACAGCACTCATCACTGCCTCCAGCATGCCACACCCCAAAGTGACCAAGCCCAGCACCACTTACTCAAGGAGGATGTCCTCTCGTCCTTCAGCAGGGGAGCATGGTGGGACACAGGCCTGGGTGGCGGGGCACTGGCCACAGCAGGCTGCAGTGGGGCACACGCAGCACAAGAAGGGAGAAGAGCATCCTGCCCCTCCATAAAGCTCTCAGCAAATACTGGGGACATGGGGTCATCTGGTGAGAGTGAGGAGAAGTAAGGGTCTTCTGATGAGCAGCAGTAAGGGAGAGGACATTGCCCACAGTTCCTATGGCTCAAGGGGCCGTCTACTTCTTGGCTCAAGTGGTTCAGCTCAGCAGGAGGAAATCCATCCTGCTTCTTCACCTGAAAGCTGGAGTAATGGGTATTTGGCAACTGTGAACTCATACCAGGCTTTGCATCCCCTCCATTCCACTGCCAGCCTGCTCCTGTCTGCGCCAGCACAAAAGGGGTCGATGCAGTCCGTGTCAGAGGTGCTCTGCCACGAGACCCTCTCCTGCCTGCTCCCTTTGGTTCCAGGTTCAGAAGCAGCTGCTCAGGAGAGATGCTGCTGAACTCCAAGCTGCGGTGTTTCTGAAGAGCATCCCCAGCACCCCACTTGTCAGTGGCAGCTGCCTTTCTGCGGCTGATGAAGTTCAAAGCACCAAAGGAGATGGCCTGTCTGATGGGAGGGACTCCACGTCCAGAGCTGTTTACTCCCATGGCAGACAACGATGTCAGAGATGCTTTGCTTTGTAACACCAGAGGAAGATGTCGAGGCACATCCTGTTCCTCTTGCTCTGAGCTGCAATAAAGCACCATGATGTGAAGTCAAAGCTGTCTAGTACTCCGAAATCTCCATTAGCTACTAACAAGGCCCCACGACATTGCACCTAAGAGCAGATCCAGGAACCCAGAGCCTGGTTCAAACTCAAGCAAGGAGCACAAGAAAGGACTGTGCACCCTGGTGCCCCAGTTGAACACTGTTCAGTGGTGAACAGAGGAGGCCCCTTTACACAAGTAAACTCCACCCTCAGTGCAGATTATACCAAAAAGCAAAACCATTTACAAAAAGCAGATACTGCAAAACAAAACACACCCACAGAAAGATCCAACCACCCTCTGAAGCTGCCCGGGTCAGGAAGCTGGACTCCTCAGACTTGTTCCTACAGCAAGAGGCACTGGAGTGGCACATGCAGAAGAAACAAGTGCCCCCCCAGTCTGGGGCACCCTGCAGGGTGCACAGCTCCAGGCAGAGGGCTGAGATCAACCAGCACTGGGGTGTTTCCACGTGTGTGAGCCTTTCTTTATACTGTCCTGTGTCATGTTTTCAGCTCATATATGAAACACTGTGTAAGCACAACATGAGACAGACCCAAGGGCACAAGAGGGAATGCAGGGAAGAGGCTGAGACCCAGTCTCGAGCCACAGCAGTGAGAAGAGCAGTAATTACTTTAGGAACAAATGTGAGAGTCAAAGTGGGGCTGAAGGGAGACTGCACATCCTGCAGACAGCCGAGATGAAACGTTCAGCCAGAACTATGTCACAAAGCACACACAAAAAAAATGCATCTTCCTGAAATTGCGTGGGCAACTGAAAATACAAACCCAGGGGGTGCTGGCCTTACCAGGTTAGTGATTGCAGAGAATAAATATCTTCCACCGGAGTCAGAAGTGGCTTGGCTACAGGATGCCCTGCTTGTGCCTGGTGAAAGAAAAGGTTGGAAAACAAGAGTGAGGAGGAAGAACACGAAGAACACAAACACGCTATTTCAGGAGCTGGAATTTGTGCCAACTACTTTTAATTATTAATGCAGTTTGGAAATTACAAACACCAACTTGAAAACACCAAGTTGGAGCTGAAAACTGAGGACAGAACCTCCTGGACAGCTGTTCCTGTCAGCACATTTTTGAAACGAGAATATAGCAAGCGGTACAGGCATCCAGCTGTTCCCAACACCTGCAAAACAGCCTGCACAGACAGCTCTGCCTGCAGGACCTCATGTGGGCATTCAGCCCAGCAAGCTGGGTGCTAGTTTCATTTGTGACCATCCCCCATGCAAGTTCTTTCAAAGGGCAGTGAGGTTTAGGTGGGCGAGAGGTTTGGCCAGGAGCTACAAAAACCACATCCGGACTTGAACCATGTTCTGCATTTTGTGTCATCTGGTCTTGCATCTCCTTTGCTCAGAGACTGTCCACAACACACAGAAAGAGGTTCTTTCCAGCTCTCTTCTCATTCAGCTCTGGCTTGGAACATCCTGAGAATCCTATGGCAAAACTGAGGCACAAATCCATCACAGGATCCTGTTCCTAATTCTTTAGGCAAAAGCTTCTGACAAAATAAGCTAACTAACCTGTCAGCCTTTGCCTAAGTATGACAAGGCATTTACTTCAGCCAGACTGAAACAGCTACCCGGGAGAGGTAAGGTGCATGCCAGCAGTCACAGAGCAGCAAGAACAAAGAAAAGCTTAAACGTGGATATTTTGGATGCTGCTGTTTATATGCAACTACATTCCAAGACAGCATTGTTTTTCCTCGGAGCTGTATCAGATTTAAAAGACTTTGACGTGTTTTGTCACAAGACATTTTAGCCTACCCTCTCCCACAGACAGGCTGTAACACTAATTACCTCACCAGAATGCCTCTGTTGCAGACTAACACTACTCTCCATACCACCGTGTGCTCCCAGGCTTTCCAGCCTGACTTTCACAGACTTTCCCAGTGACTTTCCCAGACTGAAAGTCACTCTGTGGCTTGCAAGCACTCCATGAAGGCAAGTTCACTGGCACATCCACATGGAAATCAGCTCCTGCTGTAGAAAGTCGGTGCTCTTCTCTTTACATTAAACAACTCTAAAAGTATATAGAAAATGGTTTGGAGACCGAGGAAGATTTAGCTCTTGCTTGGCACCAACTCCTGTAATAAGCACTGCATGTTCAGGGGAACGGCTGGATTCTCATGGGTTAACTTGAAAAGAGGCTCAGTTTGGGCATCGAGGGTAGAAGAAAACACAGGGATCCATTCCAGGTCTGCAGAAGGAATTTAGGTTAGAGCTGGCAAGCCCGAGGCTGCCAGAGACAGTGCGTTTATTCTGGGGACATTTACCTGTGAAGCAGCAGAATCTTCCTGAGCATCAAGTGCTTTAATCTGCCTTTTGAAGAGCTCAATGACTGCGTCATAAACCAGCTCGTACTGCTCCTGCATTCCAGACAAACAAAACAGACATGAGAGCCAGCACCTGCAGCACTTGCAAGTGGTCACCTGTTACCCAGCTCAAGCATCAGCCCTTGAGAGAAGCTGCCACTTTCCAGTCTATTGACAGGGTCAGTTCTCAGAAGAGGTAGAACCCACAACTTTCAAAGGGTTCAGACTGAAACATTTGGGTTCTTTAAGGTGCACAAACAATGCTGTTCTGCGTTGAGCTTCCTCTTCAGTCTATCTCAGCTGAGAAGGGTTCCCACTTTATTTCCTGGACAGTCCCTTGTTCCACAGCCGCGGGCGTTCGATAAACCAGACTGCCAGCACCCAGCTCTCCCAGCTGTCTACAAGGAAATGGTCAGCTCCCAAACTCATTTCTGCAAACTTATTCTTCTGTTCAGAAAGGGGACCTTACAGAACATCCACACCCCCTCGTTCCCAGCAGCACAACCGCTCTGGGTTTCCCTACTGTGAACCCTCCTGGAGGAAGCT
The DNA here is from genome assembly GCA_024611175.1 of Megaceryle torquata. NCBI lineage: Eukaryota > Metazoa > Chordata > Aves > Coraciiformes > Cerylidae > Megaceryle > Megaceryle torquata. The sequence continues at coordinate 55,615 of JANIJG010006818.1, forward strand.
GAGGTCCCAGTATGGAGACTTTACAAGTTGGTGACGTTTCCCCAGCATACCTTGGTCTGCACTATGGAAGGTCTTTGCGTGCGCATCTCCTGGATCAGACTAAAAATACTGAAGTTCACTGGAACGATCTTGCAAGAAAGAAAAAAGATGAAAAAATTGCAGACAGGTCTAATTCCAAGCAGCTTCCAATTCATGACGCAGTTTAGAGCGGCGTCCAAAATTCTGACCTGATATTGCAAGAATTTTTAATAAAGGACCTGCTTAAAGTGCTATTTTTTATTATGAACCAGCTTGCTGCCTCCTTCCTGCCTCGCACTCCACAGAAAATACCCTTTTTATAACAGCACTGATAACAGCTGGGAATTGCCCCGAGGACGAGACACCAACTGCCCAAACCGTTGGGTTCAGGGGTGCTGAGGTACAGAAAGCAGCCACTCTGCACCCCAGCAACCGGCCACGAGGCCAGGGACTACTTCACTTACATTTTGGTGGAAGAGTCAGAGTAAAACAAGGTGTTAGTTTTGAAATGCTGGATTTCTGATGCTTAAGTGCGGAGAGAAAAATACAGACAGCAAAGTTGCACTGAAGGCTGAAGACCAGTGCAGAATCAAGCTCTGTGGTCTGAAGGTTCTGCCGGAGGAAGCAAGGGGAGGCAGGATCGGGCCCCATCACTACAAGCATCACAGGCTCTTCCCATCGGAAGGGGGTGGGGAGCAATGGCAGCGGACAGTGCATGGGTGATGCAGAGCCCAAAGAGACAGAAGCAGCACAAAATGGTAAGGGGGTACCAGTGGTTTGGCCACTGGCTGCGGGGGGCTCCCATTCATGGCTCTCATCTCAAATACATCTGCCTGTATTCAGAGGGGGGTGAAGGGGAGAGTAAAGAGAGAGAGAGAGAAGGAGAGGGAGACACAGAGATGCAGCAGACTGGGCTGACACTCACTCCATCCTTCAGCATCTTCTGTGTGTAGTCGATGGCACAGATGACTCCAGTTCTCCCACAGCCAGCACTGCAATGACAGTCACAGCAGGGTTGCTAGCAGAGGGCAGCGGATGGACACGCTGTGTTTGCTGATAGGATATTTGAAAAACATCCACAGCCTCCCGTGACACTCCTGTCCTACGCTGTGGAGGGTGCAGAGCCAGACGATGGTCCTGATGCAGCTTCACCCACCCCACGTAAGGCTCCACATGCCCACAGCTCTGCTGCAGGCTGGAAGGCACATCTCGCGCTCCTGTGAACAGTTCTAAGTCCTCTTGTGGTCCCCAGCCCACGTGTGGGCACACCCAGCGCTGGTGGTCGCTTAACTACACGTGCTGTTGCTGGCCTGCTGCTATCTGCTTCCTTTCCTGCCACTCAGCCATCCCAGCTGCCCTCCCTCAAAGGACACCTTTGCCTTAGGACCTTCTCCAAGAGGAGCTTGGCCGGTGGGAAATGAGAGTGTGGGGGACTGGGGCCAGCAGCCCTTCCCTGCCATGACCAGCTCACCCACCTGCAGTGGATGCAGAGGGGGACGCTGTCCCCAGGCTGGTAGCAGCGAATCTCCCCGATGAGCTCCAGGATGTGGTCAATGGACGAGGGGACGTCGTGGTCCGGCCAGTTTTTATAGTGGAACTGGTGGACGGTGCGGATTTTCTGCAAGAGGAGAAGAGCACTGGCAGGGTCCGAGGAGCTGCTGCTGCAGCTCCCACAGGCACAGGCTGGGAGGTCAGCATGGGCAGGGGAAGCTGGTGTGCTGCAGATGTCCCCAGTTCCCCTCTGCAGTGGTGGGCAAAGGTTAGAGGTGCAGTTTGCAGCTGGTTTTGCCATTTTATGACATTCCTGATGTTACCTGTTGGCCTCACTTACCCAGGGTCTGATTTGCCATAACTGAAAAAACAGCTTCAGAAACTGAGGTTTGAGTTAATTAATTTTTTACATTCTTTATTCCTTCGGCTGCTGTCAAATCTAAATTAGCAGGCTGAGCCACGTACAATTTTCTGCCTAAAGCGTGCCATATTTTAATACATAATTTCTATAATAAATCTAGCCAAGATGCACCTCCTGCCTTGGCCTTTCCTACTTACCTCATTCAGGGTCACCTTTAAAGTCCTAATCACATACTCGTTTTTCTTCTTTTCAGCTTCCTGCAGAACAAGAAGTTAGAGTCACATTTTCTGCAGCTGACCCAAGTTTCCAGTGCACGTGATGCGAGATGGTGCTCGTGGCAGCTGTACTCACACAGGCGACAGAGAAAGGACCGCACTGCAGGGGAGAGCCGTCCACCTCTGCCCAGTACCGCTCACATTTCTTCTGTTGTGAGAAGCAGGACACGTTCAGTTACCCCCAGCCCACCCACACTGTCTCCTGTCTCACTTGGCAGGATAAAACTCATGCTGGGAGGAGGCCCAGCTCTTGCTGCTGACCAGCTCCAGCCCCACCTTCCCTGCAGCCAGCATTGCTGGTTTTACCTTCCAAAGAGCCTAGCTATGCTACTGGAAACAGTTTAAGAATCTGCTGCTGGAGACTTAGGAAACAGCTCGTTATCAAACAGAACCTCAGTCACTAAGGAGATTTAATTAAAAAACTTCATCTCTCCACCCTGCCCTGGCACTGTCGCGGCAGAGGCCACCTCTGACACATTACTCACCTTCCCCATTTCAAACTCCATACAAGCCATGACCACAACCTGCAGAAAGAAGGTTTATTAGAAAAGCCTGAACACAAATTTCTTATCCAGGCATCAAAGTCAAACTCATCCCTTGCAAGTACTTATCGGCGATGAGCAAGTTCTGTGGGTTGCCTTCCCCAGAGCTCCGGCCTTGGGCAAATCAAACTCGGGACATCATCCACAACCCGGGGACAAGGACCTTTCCCACCCAGAGCCCAAATGCAGAGACAGCCATAAGCAGAGTCCTGTCTCACCCTGAGTGTGGGGGAGTCTGGAGTAAAACTGACACTCCCGCTATCACCTTCTCCAGAAGGGACTTCTGGCCGGCTGTACAGACAACTTTTCTTTAAAAAAAAATATTCATATAAATCTGCCCCTTACCAAGACTTCATACTCCCAAATCATCCTCCAGAAGTCAATGACAGTAGTGGGGAGAGGACCCTGGGTTGCAATGTATGCTCTTGGCCCATAGACGCCCTACAACAGCATTCAGATCAGACATGGAGACATCTTTGCATAGTTCACTAGCAGAAATAATGTCATCCCGCACTCGGAATCTTATTTCTATCCAATGAGCCCCATTAAGGCCCTAGAAGGACTTTTATATAGTTAAAAATCTGCTCCCAGAGGCCACCAGTCCTTGCAGTGCATCTGGGAGTTTGGAGGTGATGTTGCAACAGCTGCTCCAGCCCTGCAGCTCGCCACACATGTGGCTGCTGCCCAAAGACACTGTCATTCCCTTGTGAGGGTCTGTTCTGCAGACAGGTTCCACAGAACCCTCGGCCACAGTGGAGAGTGAAGGAAACTCTTCCCCACCCTCCCCCCACCCCTTTCTTCTCTCCCTTTCCCTTCCCCTTTCCTTTCCTTTCCTTTTTTCATTTCTGTCTGGGAAGAGTCACGAGTCCAAAAAGAGATGGAGCTCCTGAGAGAGAGCCAGCCTGTGCTGACCTGCCCGCAGCTGCCGTGGGTCTCAGCAGTGCTGCTGTGGGAGGCTTCCTGCCCCTGCACTGGTTTCAGGTGAGGTGATTCTGGCCACAGGCAATTCTTGCACCCACTGTCACCCACCCAAGGCAGCAAGGCCAACAAGGAAGTTGGTCTGCAAGCCACAAACTGTTCCATCACCCGCCTCAACACGAGCACGTCCGTTGCCCTGTAGCCTGGTGCCTCTGTGCTGCAAAGGCTTCTTCTGAAGGGCTCGCTGATCCCACACGTCTTCGTTACATCAGCTGTCCCTGAGCACAGCCCAGAAACTACTCACCAGAGCCACGGGACCTGCTCCTCCTGGCTCAGCTCAACCAGGCAGCACTACCAGCTGCTACAAACACCTTTGCACAGCAAAGCACCGTGGAAGAAGCGATACCTTGATGAAGTTGGCATTGATGTAGTGAGAATCTTCATCTGATGTAATCAGGGACAGCTCCACTCTGCTGTGGTCAACTGCAGGCACAGAAGCAGAAGCAGTTACTGTTTGTCTTTCACAGTAGCTGAGCTCCTCAGACTGCAGCACAAGGTGCTTTGGAGGAGCACATACATCAGAGCGCTCACCCCAGAGCAGATGAGTGGCTGTGCAGGCAGCTAATGCCTCCTGCTGCCCCTTCCGACAGCCCCGCAGAGAACGGCCACCACCTAAGGTGAGCAGCAGGCAGCTCGCTTCGAGTGCTGGGGAGAGCTTAGGCCAGGGCTGCAGTTCCTCCACCACCCCAGTGCAAGGCCAGTCCCCTCTGGCCATGGAGCAAGCCAAGCCTAAAATCACCCTGCGCTCCCTCTTACAGGCTCAGATGAGGTCTGTGTGTTGAAATGAATTTATTTTTTCAAGCTAGAATGGATGAAAGGGACAGTCTGCTCTGACCCTAGGACAGACTTTCCTTTGGAGACAACTGCACCAAGCCAGGACAAGCCACAACAGTTTTGGTCTGTAGTTTGATTTGTACGTCACGGAGACATTTTTGCCTACAGCCATTCTCTGCCAGGCTTTGGGAAACACACGGTTGCGCTGCTGCTCAGAAAGCTTGCCAGGACAGTCATTAGGGGATGTGTTTGCTACTGAATAGAGCTTCTTCTCTCTGTAGAAAATACTTGCCAAAGTCTTCCAGAGCACACACTGCAACAGTCAAAGATAAAGCCTTAAATCTGAACAGCAGAATTCAAGGCCAACTGACAGGCAGCGATGCGCTCACGTGGAAGCGACGGTGCAAGCAAATACTGGAGGATGAGAACAGACTCGAGCTAGAAAAAAATAAAAAGGCTAAGGAGGAACATCTGCTATTTCCAACCTACAGGGTAAGATGTCCTTGTATCTGTTCTTCTTGATGTTCTCTGGTTGCTCAGATGCTGCTGTAGGGTAGATTTTATCCGATCTGTACTTTGTTGACTGCCTTTTCAGCTTCTGTGATGAAAGAATGGAACAAATTACAGCAGATGTGCTACATACACCATGGTACTGGAGTATGTGTGAAGGTCTCTAGGGGTCAGATTCTTTACCACAAAGCAAGGTCTGCACCACTAATTCTTTCCTGAATGGCTTTTCTCATGGCACTCAGAGACTGAAGCCACCTGAGAGCCCCAGCAGAGGCTTCTGAAGAATGGAAAGTGTGTGCTGAGGCAGTGCCCACATGAGGCTTGGGCATGTAGGCATCCAAAGTGAAACAATGCATTTGTACAGCTCATAAAGCATCACCCTCCCAAAAAAGCGAGACAGGGAAATCATTCTCAGTACAAATGGCAGCCAGGTAAAAGGAGTAACAAAGTTAGGTCACCTTTAACAAATGATACCAGAAAAGACAGAAAATCAATTGGGTTTTCTCACTTTGGTAAAGATGCTCCCGTCTGTAGCTGCCAACAGCAATGCTCAGGCCACTAAATTGGACAAGCAATTGGAGCAAAGTAGCTGCATGCACTGATGGAAGAGCAAGAAGCCTCTACGACAGACCCTTAGGGGTGTGAATCCCTCGTCATTTTCATTTCCAGGATAAAGCTGCAGCACTCCTGGAGAATTCAAGCATCTTTTTCCTCCAAAGCATAGAATTTTGTTTCACAAATAGCACGCGCTGTTCATTACCATCAACTTCAAAAGCACTATCTTGGCTATAATTTTTTAATTTCACTTTTTTTTTTTGGTCTATCTAACCACTTTTCTTCACACCAAGTGCTTTTGATTTAAAACAAAAGGCCATTTCTCTAATCAGTGTCTCTATTGTTTGACACTCTGAAGGGCGAGTCTCCATGTCCCACCACCCTGGAGCTGCACTTTCACAGCTCTTCTCCAGAACACCCCTGCTGGGATCCAGAGAATCGAGCTGACACGGGAGAACCCTCAGGGTTGTGCACATCTATGAAAGGCAGGTGTGCAGGGGTGAAGACCAAAGGGCCATGGGGACACCATAGCTGCAGGGTGAGAGGGTTTCTTGTGCCTCACACGCCCCTCACAGTGATCCTTCTGAGCTGCTAAAGGCACATGGGAACAGCAGCTCAGCTGCTCATGGCCCAGGGAAGAACAACCCACTGGTCTTGGGGTCACCAAACCAAAATAGCAGGGTGGCAGAAGGGGTTAGTGCTGAGGAGGCAGCAATCCCTCTGGCCAGTACTGGTAAAGCCCTCCCCAGCATGCTTGAGGGCTCAGAGGCTTCAGGTCTAGCACAACATCCCAGGAGTCCTCATGGTTTCAGGGTCCTGATTTTTGGACGTTGACCATAAATCACTTCAAGAGTTGGCTCACCAGTGACCTTCCCACCAGAGCTCATAAGCTCCTGCATTTCAGCTCTCCCAAAAGTTCTCATCCAGTTTTGAGAATACCACCCCCCGTCCTTCCTTGCTGCAGACCCGACATGACAGCATCTGCAGGAGAGCTGCAAAGCTCCCCTTGACTCCAGCCTGCTCTTCAGGGTCTTGCAGGGTCACCCTTCAGGGCTTGCAAGCATTAAGCTGCACAACTGTGATACTCACCAAAAGGCCACATCAGGAGCTGGAGAGCTTTGTAGCTTGTATGTACTTGACCAAGCCAAGCAGCCCCTTAGCAACACCACAAAAACTGCTCGGGAAATGCCTACATGTGAGAAAGCGAGAGCAGCCAGGATCACACCCTGGCTGTGAGACTACAGGAACAGAAAAAGGGGATTTAAACAGAAAACCCCACCACTTACAGGAACACCACCACAACATGTGTGTGCAATCTGCGTGTTCACACAAAGAGAGGGGAGGCACTGGGATGGAGAAGCAGCACTGAACATTTCTGCCAGGTCTGGCAAGAGAAGCCATCCCTGTTACCAGTTAAGGCTTCTGCACTTCTTTGCACAAGTGGCAGCTTTTTTACTGGCACCTCAGGCTGTCCTGGGAAGATCTCTTCCCAGTGCAAGAGGAAATGCAGCCTTGACCACTTCTACCTGCCAGCTCAGGCAGAAAATTAACTGGTGCACTTGGCTGCTAGAAGCAGCAGCACATGCAGCCCCAGCACCCAGCGAGGGGGAAATTCAGCAGCCTGTGACAGTGCTTTGTTCCATGGAACAACAGACTGTCGCTTGCAGGCTCAGATTAATCACTTCCCTCCAACCCAGACACCTGGAAACCGAGCACTAAGCTTTTCCCAAGCGATTGAAGTGCCAGTCTGCACTGGTATGACAAAGCAGGGCTGGATCTCCTGGGCACTCCTGAGGAACCCCTGCACCTTCCCCCAAGACCACTGCCTGATGCAGCCCTTGTTGGGAGGGGAGCTCGAGAACAGTGGTTATTCTGGTGTTTGAGACATCTCAGATCTTACAGATATGGCAGTTTTACCCTTTCCTGTGCCTGCTAAAGCCAAGCGATGCCTTTGCTTCTCAGAGCAGCCCAGACAGCCTGTCAGAGCAACCTGCCTCCAGCTGATACACCGCCAGCCATCAGCTTTAACTGGGAGACGGTGGATTGCCATCTAGGACTCCGCACTGCCACCCAAACAAATAAAAAATGTCAGAGAGCTCACAGCTCAGGGCACATGGCAGCCAGCCCGACGCTGCAGGACGTGGGGGTAGGTGAGAGCCCTCAGCATTTTTTGCTAGTTTTGCCTTGAGGGACCAAGAAATTATTTTCCAGGAGGGGCAAACAGCGGGACACAGAGCACACGGCCTGACTGCAAACGGATGCACGAGCTCTTCCACGTAACTAGCGCAGTGCTGGAGGCTGGAGAAGTGGCCTGTGCAGTGCTCAGGTCACCAGACCCTCACGGCATGGCCAAGGGGCCCAGTGCTGACGAGAGGTGGAACAGCCTCGGGTCCACAGGGCATTTCTCTGAATGCCCACTCCCTTCTCTGCCAGTGAGGCAGGGTTGGGGTTTCTATTGCCGTGAAAAAAGGAAAAGCTGCCTCAAGAGCCTCTGGAGACCGCTGACGGGAGCACGTGTGGCACAGATGTAACAGCCTGGGATGGGGACAAGGGGCAGTGGCTCGGTTTTCCTCACTACACCCCTGGCTGTATTACCAGGCAAAGCAAAACTGTGTCCCGACAAGTGCGATCGCAAAGCAGAAAACAGGAAGCACTGGGGCAATTATTTAAAAAGCAGTTTTACTTTGAGTGCAGGCTATTAATCTACTCTGCTGTCTCCGTATTCTTTTTACCCCAGTTAACTCCCATGTCTCTTTCTGCTCTAAAATTCATAGAAGATCTTATTGCCACATGCAAATCACGACCCCATTTGAGAAGCGACCGAGCAGTTCCCTTTAACAATCAACTGAAACACCGAGCCGTGCCGTAAGCCAACTCACCAAAAACTCCTCTGCAAACTCCTCTCGGTTGAGCTTCTTGCCTTGGGCCCTCTCCAGGTTTTGCAGCAGAATCTCCCTTTGGTCCATGCTGGCGGAGACCGAGCGCGGCTGGCCTGCCCAACCTGGGAACGGACATGTCAAGTGCGTGCCGCGGCGGAAAGCACCAGCCCGGCGAGCGCTCGCGGCAGGCTGTGGTTTACTGACTTCATCACAAGTCCTAAAGGAAATTAGTACGTAACAGACGTCGTGGTCAAATAACAACACAAAGCACAGAACCAGGGGCCCTCGCGCCTCCTTTTGAAACCACACAGGCAAGGGCAGGCGGTGCCGAGCTGGGCAGAGCTGACACGGACGCCCCATCACCCCCTCCTGGGCACCTCGTGGCCCCCAGAGTGCCCAGCAGCTTCCCCATGCACTGTGCACAGAGGTGGTCAAGGTGTTGGAGACCAGAGCCAAGTGACACCTGACTGAACACCACGTCCAGCTGTCACCAGCAGCACAGTCCAAAGGGGTGGGCACAGCTGAGCGCTGCGTGTCACTGCCAGGCACCAGGGACAAGGTTGCAGACTTGGAGTGTGCTGTGACCAGAAGAGTCCCTGAAACCACATGTGAAATCCACACTTCCCTTTCCCACTTCTAACTTAGCCTGTTTGCCATGCTAACTGTGAAATGTTTTGGAAGAATACTTCAGGCAGGTGCTGAGCACCTGAGCCTGGCTCTCCTCAATTGCACAACTACTTCTGAACAGAGAAAACTTGTCAACCTGCTTCAGGTCCACACTTCAGCCACGATTCTCCACAGCTGGTAGCTTGTGCCAGAAGAGAGGGTCAAATAATCCGACTCCATTCAACTACAGAAATCTAATTATGCCAGCCTAATTCACCTCACTCACTCTCAGCAGCCATTAAATGTGTTCCCTTTCTGCCTTTTCTTGCAGATTTGGTGCAGAAGAGCTGTGAGGTTTCTCTATCCAGTTGCTAAAAGGCAAAGGGCTGCTGATCACTCTGCGAGAGCCATCACTCACTCTAAATTAATGTGAGATGCTAATTTTGCAAAAATAAGCCCTTGGCTCACCTGGAATTAATGGAGGGATCTTTAAAATAACTGATGGAAAGATGTTTTAAAACAAATATTCACTTGATGATTCTGCTGAGGCACTAAGCACTGACCTAGAAACCCTGAATAGAGCAGAGCCCACTTTTTATGGCTAAATTAAGAGAAGTACAAGAAGGAAAACAATTTAATAAAACCAAAAGTTTATTAAGTTTTGCTTGTGTCACAGAATCTCTTTCACAAATTTCTTATGTGCAGCATCCTGCCTACAGTGTCCACAGCCATGAATGCTGCAACAGCATTTCTCCCAGTTAGATCCCTGAAAAGCCCAGCTTCACCTTCAGGAAGGTAATAGAGCCTGTTCTCTCAATTGTCCAAGTTCTCCTGAAAGCAAACAAACAAACAAAACCTCACGTGTGTGTTTTGGGGAAATAATTCAAGGCAGCTTTAAAGGAACCAGCAGGGAGAGAAGGATGCAGGATGAAGGGATGAGCAACCTGCTGTGATCCTTTCCTGGACCAGTTTTGTCCCTTCCCCTGGTAGAAAGCACCAAGTGGGGTCTGTAAAGCTTTTTATACAGCCCATCCTTTGTTATTTCGATTCTCATCTGAGGGAGCAACCTGAGCTCCAAAGATACTGAGATAAGGAATTAAACCCTGAGACAGAGAAACAGGTGGGAAGTTTGATGCTGACTCCAGTAAGGCTCCCGCAGTTGTACCAGGGTTACCTGGTGCACGTGCCTGGGGGGACACACTGGGCACCTGTGGCGAGGAGAGCAAGGCAGGTGGGAGAGGTGAGGGACACAAAAGAGCAGCCAAAAATGCCCATGCTGGCATCACCACCACCTCAGATCCTTACCCATCCGCCGTGGTCCTTGATGTACCTTCTCACTTGAGAATTTCCATTAATCACTTCTGTGAGTTGGTTGGAACACTTCATTGCTGGGACTTTCTTAATAAGATACATTACCAATTTCACAGAAACACAGAGAAAAGCTCTCTCATAGACCAGCTCGGGGTTATGGTCACTCCATCCCCTGGTGAGAGAGTCCACGGCAGCCCCCAACTTCTCCACCTGCAAGTGTGAAGAGAGCAGTCTGAGCTTCTTTTAAATGATGGTGTGATAAGCAAGTCTAGGCTCAAAAATCCAACGTTCAGTTCAAGTCCTGCATTTGTTATTCTACCCATGACTCTCTTCTTTGGAAGGAGAAGAAGGGGCAGCTCCAGCCGTGCCTTGTCCGGCTGCTACGCTGGGGGCTCACACGCCACCCACAACCCAGGCACAAGGGGGGGCTGGGGGCTGTCATGCCCCTTCTCCTCAGACCCCCTGACCCCTGCAGCGTGACCTGTGCTGCTCCCCAGGTTTTTCCTGTCCTCCAACACAGTCATGGAGCTGGCCAAGCCAGGCAGGACGAGATTCACTTTACCTTTCCCTTGAGCACTTCAGCAAGAGCCTCCGAGGAAACCTTTTCAAAGTCCAGGTTGCACTGGTCCCCCATCCGCCGCAGGCGACTGGCGATCACAGCCGGGTCAAATGTGGTGGGAAGCTCCACTGCAGACCCCACGGACTCTGGAGCAGTAAGAGAGGAGTTACAGGTTCAACAAAGTGCATGAAAGATGAAGTAGCACAGCCCAGCTCCTCCGGTGTCCAGAATGCTGCTTTCAACGTGCCCTGCGGGAGTTGCTGCCGCCAGCTCTTGGGGGGTTAGCACAGGGCAGACCTCTGAGAAGACACATGAGGAAGGGCACAGCCGAAGTCCCTAAGAAGTGTCACACAGCCATTCAAATATCAGTTGATTTACTGGGACCAAGGAGCTTTGCACCATGGGTTTGCCCAGGTCTCTTTCCTCCCACCTCAGTTGCTTTGTGCTAAAGTCTCCATTCATCCCTACTCCTGTTTCTCCAAGGGCATCCCCAAGACCTCTCTTTTACCCCTCTGAGTGCCAGTAGCTCCTTCCTCCTAGGCTGCCAGAAGCAAGCAAGGAAGGTCAGAGGAGCTGGAAAACAGCCCCTCTCTCTTCCAACTGCAGCCGCAGCAGCATGGATTGGGTGGCAGCACTTCCCCAGCGCTTGGAGGCTGCCGGTCATCACATGCAGCCTTTGGAGGCTTTAGATACTATACCCAAGGTCTCCTCTGAGCAAGTGCAAATCACAGCGCTTCAAAGTCTCCTAGTTTGGGAAGGTTCTCACAAAGAAGCAAAAGGCAACTTGGCAAACTTCAAGCATTTAAAGCCATCAGAACTTCTCAGCTAGAAGGGTGCGTGGGTAGCGGGGAGAGCCTGTGTTAAAGTGTTTTTCCCTTAAAGCACACTGAGGGGAAAAGCAACAGAGTGGTACTGCCTTTTTTTTTTTTTTTTCACTGAATATTACCAAAACAAGGTTCAGCCAGAAGGAGCTACTCAAGGTTTCAGCAGAATCACATCCACGTTTGATGAAGCCATAAGGAACCGAAAGCAGGATCTTTCAACAGAGTGTCAGGCAACTTTATCTGAAGGCATCGCTTCCTGATCTGACCCCTTCCCTCATCCAGCTGCCAATTCCAGCTCAGCTTGGCCCTTGAGGTGCCTGTGACCTCCAGGGCTCTGGGCAGTTCCACAGCGCCCAGGGCAGCAGAGGCAGAGGCACAAACCTTGAATCCAGGAGAGGGAAATGAGCAACAGGCTGATGGGGGCTTTCTCTTTTTGCCTAAAGACAAACTTCCATGAAGCTTTAGAGAAATGGACTTTGCTTTCTATCTGGTGCCAGCAAGATCCCATCGTCTCTTGGGATGTTTTAACTAGTTCGTTGCCAAGAAAATAATGGGAAAAGCAACAGGAATACAGGCAAAATTCTGTGTTTCTTCAGCATTGCCCAGCAAAACAAAGTAGCTCAAATGATATCAGGAGTTTGGGGAGGAAAGAACACGTTGTGTCTCACATGTTAAAGCAACTGTCTTTATCTGATAAACAGTATGAGCTTTCTTTTTAATAATGACAGTTAAAACTTGTCCCACACAGTTGGCTTGGAGCAAATTGGGACCTGCAGACCCAAGGAGCTGAGAGCACCTTCCCTGCCAGCACTGCCCGAGCACCCGCAGCCCCGGGGAGTGGGGAGCAGCTGCCCATCCTTCCCATGCCAGCCCTGCCAGGGGACTGCTGCTGTGAGCTGCCCGGCCTTCAAACTGCTTCATCTCGCTCTGACTTCTCCAAAACACAGAGAGCTTGGAAGCCATCACAAACCTGGGTTTTAAATAAGTCAGCAACTCCAAGCTACAACCTCCATCCTTTACACACTCAGTGTAAATGCCTCTCTGTTACTTGCAGCAAACAAACCTCCTCCCACAAGAGGCCACATCACCTGAGTCTGTCTCCAGGTTCCGGCAGTCGCTCTCATCCTTGCCGAGGAGGTCAGAGAGCAAGGCTTCCACCACACACGCCGTCTGCTTCTCGAAGGCGACCATCGCAGCGTGGCTCCTTGCTGCCGAGCGGGCGGGGACATCACCACTGCTCTGCTCCAGGTGAGCTCTGCCCTTGGATTTTGCCTTCCTCTTCCAAGAGCTGCACAGGTTCTTCCTTCTCCGAAGAGCATGACCCCAGACTCCTCCCCAGGATCGTACAACATGTCAATATTTGCTCTAACTGCAGTCATTCAAACTACGGGTGGGGTTTAGTCTCAAAATAAGTCACTTCTGTTCAAATCAACTGAAATAAACATTTTCAAGTTATCAAAGACTGACGACCTGTCCATTGATCAGGAAAGGGCTCTGGATAAAAGGCTAGAAACCCCAAGCCCCAAAGACAAAGACCTGGTCTACCCCCAGCAGTGACCAGCTTGCCAGCAAGCAATCAACTGGGTTTTTTTTTTTTTCTGCAAACCACATAATCCCAGTGCTCCAGTGCAGCTCTGCACAGGGACAGGAACACAACACATGGACAAAGACACTGAAAGTTGTTAATAGGAGCCCTGCTACAGCCAAGCTCTTGTTTGCCTTTGAATTCACCCACAGGTAGCCCACCCCTTACAGTCATTTGGCACACGAGCCTGAATGCAATTCTTGCACGACCGACTGCTCCTTAAAGCTTTGTTTGGAGGAAGCTGAGAGAGAAAAACCCTGACAGAGGCAGGAACTGCAGTTCTGTCTGGACCCACAGTGGTGACTGGATGACTCCACCCCACAGACTTCAGAGTTGAATGAACAAGTACTGCAAAAAAACAGCCAGGAATGACTCACATTTTTATTAGTTAAATCAGAAATAAAATCTAAACCCTGTTGTTTATTTAACAGAGGCAGCAGTGTTTCAGGGAAGCACACGGAAGGCATACTGCAATTCAGAGGTACAAGAGTCATTAAAAGAAATTAGAAGTTGCAAGAAATCTTACAGAAGAGGGTTAACAAAGCCACTCCATAAAGACCAGTTACAGTGACCCGTGTACCTCAACCTTAAAGCCATGGAGCCTTCTTCAGGGCTTTGCCACTGTGTCCAGCGTGGCTATGACACGGAATCTCTTCAGGACACTGTACAAAGCCCAGCTCCCCGTAGAGCAGATGGAGGCAGCGCTGTGGACGTGCTCTTCCCAGAGCAAGACCCAAGGCTGGGAACAATATAACCATAAAACCTGTAAGAATTCAGTCACGTAGCACTGCACCATCTCGCGTGGGGTGTTGTGGGGACAGGGTGCCAATACTGCACAGAAATAAGTACCACACAGAAAACAAACCCTTGAACACCCATCCTAGTTATCAAGTAACAAATGGTAAAAATCAGTATCAGCAAAAAATTAATATTCCATACAGTTTAATAATTAAACAGCAGTTCTTCCACTCTGGTGTGAGTACCCAGGATGGAGAGCTCACTGAGAGGTCTGAAGTGATGCAGACTACAGACTCACACCACACAAACTCAAGCAAATGTATCATACACAACCTGAACACTCCTGTGTTTTCTTACAGGCACCCTCGGGGGAGAACTCCAGAGAGGGCAATTTGTGCTTCTGGGAACACATTTCCACTAGAGAATATGCTTCTTTCTCTTGAAAAAGAAATGTGCCTGTTCTAGCGAGCATGATGCACCCTGTCCACCCACTGCTGACACAGCAGAGCTCCTCTCACCTGTAAGTGAAGCCACAACCAAAATCTGTTACACAAACTAAATCATGCGTAAAGGAAGCCAAGAACTAAACACTTCACTGATCCTCCTAACGTGAGGTAAGTGGCAGAGTCCCCTGGAGTCCCTGAACTGGTTTTCAATTATTTACAGTTGTCACCAAAAAAAACCCAACAAACCTCTCCAAAACACATCCCTGAATTTTGCTCATTTCTGGTTCCATCAGTCACATTAGTCTCCTGTGACAAATCACCGTAGATGCCACCACTCCTGGGACTTGCCAGCAGCAGGAGGCTCATGAATGTTACCTTGTCCCTTCCCCAGGCAGAGGGAGGGCAGACCCATCACCCTGCCCCACTCACCAGCTGCAGTTGCCCCCATGCCACACGTGCTTGCCAGGGCCACGAAAGGGCTGCTACCCTCCTGCCATTTGAAAGTAGAACCCCAGCATCAGGTATGGCAAATGGAGCTGGAGAAATAAACTTTTCCTGGGCCCTGAGCAAGCATCCTACTGGAAGGAGGGACCAGTCAGGACCCCAGCCCAGCAACTGCCCCCACAACTGTCCTTAATGCTGAAATGAAGGTCTGCAGCACCTCTGGCTTCGCCTCGCTCTGCTTCACCGAAACCTGCATCTCCGAACCCCCCGCCTCGAGCAAGAGCTCTGCTAGGAAGAGGCAACCTGTGTCATCCTGAGCACTGAGATAAGCCTTCCATGGCTGGACACCAGCTTTGCTCATAGCAATAGTCTGGATGTGGACAACGTGAAGAGCTGTCTGTATGGTATCTGGATGAACAGTCCCACACCAGGGTAGAGAGAGTTGGCAGCTCATGTCCAGGCTCAGCCAGGTCTTCTCAAACTGTTCCGCAGTCAGGTAAACATCAGGAATTAAGGTCAGGCTGCCTGT
The DNA here is from genome assembly GCA_024611175.1 of Megaceryle torquata. Taxonomy (NCBI): domain Eukaryota; kingdom Metazoa; phylum Chordata; class Aves; order Coraciiformes; family Cerylidae; genus Megaceryle; species Megaceryle torquata. Next base: position 71,040 of record JANIJG010006818.1, read on the forward strand.
ATCTGGATGAACCTTGAGGATATCTTTACTCCCTTCAGAAATCAGTGATTCTGAAATGAAACCACAAACGTGTGAGATGCAGCATATGAGGTGCAGCTCCCAGTTTCACAAACATCATCTTATGGAGCCATGAGGTGAAGAAGTCTGGAATCACAGCACCTTCGGCAGTACCCCCTGTGCTAGTGAGGGGATCAGCCATGCACTGCACAAGAACAGCAGAACACTCAAAGCACTGTGATGATCTTCTGAAGAGACCCACATGAGAACATTCACTGACAAGGGGAAAGAGATGCCAGGTGAAGGCAAGGTGGGTTACCTGTGTCTCTGCTCCTGGAGTCAGTACAAGAAGAACCAGTGTAAGAGGGCTCTACTGGCTGGCGAGCAGTGATGAGTGCCCAGCGTTCTCTGCCATAAACTGGTGTAAGAGTATTAAACTCTGTAGCCCATGTATTGACAGGTCGCTCTGTTTGGTCTTCAAGGAGCCCCAGAGAGGGGTCAGATTTGGGGCTGCACAGGATTCTTTTCACTTCTTCCACACCAGACTGCAACAGGCGATAGTAGAACAACCCACGGTCTCGTACTGCCATATCCATCTCCTCCTCTGGGAATTAGAGGGACATAATTTATGAATAATTCTATCATCCAGATTTCCCTAAAGTACTAAGCCTCAACTGCTAGAAACAGATTCCCAGGATACAGTGTAAGCCGGTTAGACTTGCCAGCCAGGAGCCACGTAGCAGCCCAAGGCACACCACCGTCTCACCCTGCCATCCTCAATGGTCTCCTCGCAGCTAGGATGAGGACACACAGCACCCATGCACTGGGGACACAGCCAAATCAGGTCCCCAAAAGCCTGTATCACAGCTTCAGCAAAGGAGAACGAAGGGAACACACCTATGCAGTAACAGAGCAGCCTCCCCAGCATGTCCTGACACTCGGCAGGACGAGAGAGGAAGAGTCGCACCAGTGCTGTCAGAAGCTCCATCTTCACTGCCGGGAACACCTCTGATTTCACGTTCTCCACAAAGTCCTCTAAAACATAGGGGGCGTTTGGTACTTTCTCACCGTGTGTGCCAAGGAGCCAGATCAATGCTTGCTTGCCCTGAAGGAACCACCAGAACAACAGCAAACAGGAGCTGGTTACCAGCCAGCCAGCGTCGGCGTGAAACAGATACAAAGATTCCTGATCCTTGCCTGTCAATCACAACCCAAAGCCCAAGTCACTGGCCACCCATCCCCAACAGTGCCAACCCCTGGTGCAAAGCCACCTTACCTCGCTGTCCTGGATGGTGTCCTCACAGCCAGGCAGAGCTCGACACACGGCATCCGTGCACTGAGGACACAGCCAAACCAGGTCCCGAAACACCTGTACCACCGCTGCAACCAAACAGACCACTCAGCATTCCCCAGGAGATAGAAAACCACTAGGAAAAAAACAACACCCAAGAGACCCTGTAAATCTAAGCTAGGGAAGTCAGTGCCTTGCTTGTGACTGATTTGAGATGCTCTTCTTCCAAGTCCCGTGACACTGTGTTTGTCAGAGCAAAGTTGCACCAAGACTAAAATAAAGCACTGAAACTTCAGATTGTTCCTCTGGCTGCTGGAAAATAATCTGTCTTCTGGACATTCCCCAGCCTTTAAAAGGACACTGACTCACGATGCTTCAGACACACAAGGTTAGAATGACAAATTAAAACTAACACTAACTCAAAACAAGTCTCATGAACTTTAGGTCAACCTTTCAAAGGTTCTGCTGCCTGCTTACAGAAACACCAGCAGCTTCTGAGGTCTAATCCAACAGTTGAGTGCAAGGGTGTGATTTTCACAGGGCCATTTAGCACAGAGGGTACAAACACCAATGATATGAAGTTAGACCTGAAGGCTGCAGGGAAAAAGAGAAGCCTGGGTACAACTGAATCAGACTATTACATGAGGAACAGAAATCACACAAATTTAAAAGATCTGTTAATCATCTTGGCCCTCAAACAGTCACTAAGATGTCTCTGCTGAGTTCATCTCTCCCTAAGTCAGCAGGTGGCAGCCAGAAAGGAGCCTCCACCTCACCCCGTGAACACAGCTGTGACCATCTCCCCCTTCACCACAAAGAGTAGCTCCTAAGGAAAGAAAAACCACAGCGTCCAGCCACACTATAAACCCCCCAGCTCCACCTGAAGCTGCCAATTAAATGACAAGCTAAGTGCCTTTGATTGTCTTGAGTTTGGGACCACAAACCCCAGCAAGGCACTTCCTGAAAGCTTAAGCCAGGCAAACAACCTGCAGACAATTACCTGAAGTGATGTGCTCCTGTTGAAGCCCCAGGAGCTCAGTCAGAATCCCCACGCACTGCTCCGTGTATGTCCGAGCAATATTGCCTGCAGAGATGCCGAAGGACAGAAGAGTCAACCTTTCATCAGAGTGAAGAAGGAACCACGAGCCCAACTACTCATCACAAACCCACTTTAAAGAAAGTCTTTATCTTTTTCCTTTATGATTCCAGTTTTTGAAAGCGTAGCCAAACCAGCTTGTTCTCCATACAAGGGACACCCTCCTTTTCCTAAAGTCATGCCTCAGAAGAACTCTGAGCTTTTCTTAACACATAAGAAAGGCATTTTAGCAGCCCTGGCTTTCTCCTTGGGAACACCACAGAAACTCACTTCAGTGCCCCAAATCACCTTAACTTTGCCCCCATCACAACTCTTAAGAACAAGCAGGTATTGGAGCAGCTCCTCCACCCACCGCACAGTTTCATTCAACACTGTAAGGCTCATTAATAAGATGAAATGACAGTAAATTTAAAGCCTCTTATCAGAGCACAGACATCTGAACAAGATTCCAGGACACTGTGGAACCTGAAACAGTTCAATGCCGGGACTTCTGAAAGAATCAGCCCCATCGTGGTTGGGAAGCACAGTCACTCAACTCCCCCGGGGAGGCTGCCCTACAGAGGGCTGTACTGCTTCAGCACAGGTCACTTATTTGGCTTTTGCCCAGACACCTCCAGCTGAGAAGGGCCCACCTCAAAGGTCTAGGGCTGCAGCTGCTGCCCAGGCAAGACCCAGCTCTTACCTATGGCGAAGATGGCCCCTTGGGCAAGCTCTACTGACACATCGGTGCAATAGCCCTTCAGCTCCTCCAGCACCTGCTGTACATTTTCATCATTCACCAGCTCACACAACACCTCCATCTTCTGACATTTGATGTAGTGGGGCTCTGAATACGAACAGAAGAACTTTTTGTAGTGGCTGCTAAAATGGCCAGGAAGGCTACCAAGGATCTGACGCACGTGGCACAGCGCGGTGAAGCAGAGCTCCCTGCTCTCCGAGGTGCAAGCAGACAGCAGCGGTCCTTTCACCCTCACCAAAACATCTGCTTGCACATGAGGGTAGTCCCTGGCCAGCACCAGGAAAAGCTTGGTGGCTGCCATCACGACACTGGGGCTGCTGCTTTTGAGATAGCCATCCAGTAAATTGAGTATGTCGAAGAGCTCCTCCTCACTACGGGGTTTGTAACGCAGCAGGAACGTAAGCACCTCACTCTGTCCCCACTGATCCAGATCAGCCATCCTGCCAAGAGAACAAACACCATCTGCAGGAGTCAAGAACCGCACGAAGAGCTGTGCTGGGCAGAGCGGACGCCTTAGCCTCCCAGTTTCTTACTGTCTCTGCTCCAAACCAAACGCTGCGCTTCAGAGGAGACAGCACAATTTTATCTCGGGAGAGCTGACCAGTTGATGCGCACGGGCTTAACTCAGAATCAGCCACGTGCACTTTTGCTGGCGCTCTAAGCCAGACAGCAACATTGACAAGAACCCAGGGCAGAGCAACGCCCCTCTTTTGGGGGATCCTGCAGAAATTTCTTCAAGCAATGGATAAGTTATAGATCTTTCAATGGATTGGGAAAGATATATTAGAAAATACCTGTTCCACAAATATATAATGTGTACTGCCACCATAAAACCCCAAAAAACCTCATCACATTAGCCTACAACTCCAAAAAAAAAAGCACCACCTGAAGCACAGGCTCCCTAGAAGAACAGGGCATCTCAGACTTCTCTTAAGATCTCAGCTTCTGCCTGGGTGGGCACCTCCAACACTGGGTTCCCAATTCCTCCCTTCAGGTTCTGGCAGAAGCCCAGCAATACCCGCTCTGCCAGTGCACAGCGGGCAACAATAAGAACAAAGCTTCCAGCCCCATCCTAATATCAAAGAAAACAAACCTGTTGAGGAGATGGTGAGCAATGGGTTTGTTGATGACAACTCCTCCCTCCTTCTTCAAAATCTCTTCTAATGCCCTCAGACAATTTACAACTACAATAGGATCCGGGTCACGAAGCAAACTGTACAGCTCATTCACCAATGCACCATCTGCAAAGAAGCAGAGACCCTTCTGTCCAACTCTGTTGACACACTACGACGTAATCGCTGCCTATAAACAGTTATTAGGAACAAAAGATGTGGCTTGAACTGGGAGCAGCAGTCAACAAAATCTTCAGCTCTACAGTAACACCTGCCCTTGGCACAACTCTTCCCTGCAGGTCTGTGGGTGCGAGAGGGGCCCTGGCCTAGCAGAGCCTGGGGGAATGGCCGGGCATTGCGGAAGGCCCTGTAAAGACGGCTGGGAAGAGGACACTGACCTCACAGCGCTGGCGCTTCGTTAGCAATTCGATAGCCGGCGAGAGCCCGCTCGCCTTCCTCCTTCTCCCTCTCCTGCAGCCACAGCCCAAGGGCAGAGCAGCAAACCCAGAACAGACCGCGGCCCTGAGAGCGCTTCCAGCAGCCGTGTGCCCCCCGCTCCCCTTACCCAGACCCCAGCCCCGCTTACCCACTTCGCAGTCCCCCTGCAGCTTCACCATCTTGGCGCAGCCCAGCACGGCCGCTCTCCGCACGTAGGAGGCCTTGTCCCGCAGGCCGCTGAGCAGGGGCTGCTGCAGGTACTCCTGAATGCCGGGCATCCTGCGGGCGAGCGGGAGTCAGCGGGACACCGCCCCAGGCCCGCACCCCGGCACCCCCCTCCCGACCCCGGCCCGCCGCACCTGAGGCCGCACATGCTGCGGAGGGCGAGCCCGCGCACGGCGGGGCTGGGGTGCGCGCAGTCCTTGCGCAGCGTGTTGACCGCCAGCAGCGCCAGCTGGGGCTGCCGCGGGGCCTGCGCCCGCACGTACAGCGACACCAGCTTCTTCTGCACCACGTCGGCCGCCGCGCTCGCCTTCACCATCTCCGGGAACAGCCCCGACACGTCCGTGCCCTGCGCCATGAGCCTACGGCGGAGACACCGCTCAGCGGGACCCGGCGAGACCAGACCCGGCCCGGCCCCGGCCCCGCCGCCACCGCCCGCCCGCCGTACCGGATGACGCGCAGGACGGTAGCGCGGTACCGCAGCCGATCCGCCTGCACGTGCGGGTTGGCTAGAGCCCGCCGGAGCTCCCGCACCGCCTCCTCACCACCCAGGTACGGCATCGCCACGGGCCCCCCTCCACGCCGCCCGCAGACACCAGCCCGGCCTGGCCCCGCCCCGCAACGTGACGCCTCAACCCCACCCCGCGCGATTTGCGCGCATTCCCGCCCCGCTCGCGCCTGCGCGGCACCGCCCGCCAAATTCGGCGGGAAGTGGCGGGGCCGGTGCCGGGTCGCCGCCATGAGCGGGACCGTGATTCCCGGTACGCCCATCGCCGTAGACTTCTGGAGCGTGCGGAGGGCGGGCAGCGCCCGCCTCTTCTTCCTGTCGCACCTGCACTCGGACCACACGGTGGGGCTGTCCAGCACCTGGAGCCGCCCGCTCTACTGCTCGCCGCTCACCGCCCGCCTCCTGCACCGCCGCCTCCAGGTAGGTACGACTGGTCCCTTCTCCCTCTCTTGGCCCGGCCCGGCCCGGCCCTCCCTTCACCGCCCGGCTCCCGCAGGTGCCGACGTGCTGGATCCGGCCGCTGGAGGTGGGGCAGAGCCACGTGCTGGGCGAGGAGGTAACGGTGACGGTGACGGTGCTCGACTCCAACCACTGCCCCGGCTCCGTCATGTTCCTTTTCGAGGGCACCTTTGGCACCATCCTCTACACAGGTACGGGGCGGGCCCCCGCGGCCCCTGCTGCAGCCCCCGCCCTGCCCTGACGGCCCTGTCCTTGCAGGTGATTTCCGCTACAGCAGCAGCATGCAGGGCGAGCCGGCGCTCAGGGGCCGCCACATCGACCGCCTCTACCTGGACAACACCCACTGCCACCCGGGCCGGTGCCTGCCCTCGCGGCAGCACGCCACGCGCCAGGCCGCCGGGCTCATCCGCGCGCACCCACGGCACCACGTCGTCATCGGTGAGTGCCGCCTCATGCTGCTGTCCGCTTGCCTTCCCCTCCCATTGGCGGGGCCTCTGGGCGCCTGTCCCTTGGCAGGGGCTCGTGTTCCCACAGCCCCGTCCCTGGAGTGCTGCTCATGGGTCCCCTCGCAGGTGTGTACAGCCTGGGGAAGGAGATGCTGCTGGTGGACCTGGCCATGGAGTTCAGCACTTGGGTGGTGGTGAGCCCCCAGCGCCTGGAGCAGATGCGGCTGCTGGAGCTGCCTGATGTGTTCACCACTGAGGAGGGGGCTGGATGGATCCGTGCTGTGGATGTTGCCGAGATCCGCTGGGACACCCTCGTCAGCTGGAATATGCTGCACCCTACCATTGCCATCCTCCCTACCGGCAGGCCCGTGAAGGTCACCCACCCCAACATCCACCTCGTTCCATACTCAGATCACTCATCCTTTTCAGAGCTGTGCGAGTTTGTGAAGTGGCTGAAACCTTGCTCAGTCATTCCCATTGTGAAAGGTGGCATGTGCCAGGCTTACTTTCAGAAATACCTAAGTTCAGCCCGCCAGGCACTTCCTGACCTCAAAATCCCAAAGCCTGTGCAAGAGTCTGTACAGCACCAGAGCAAAAGGACAGGGCAGAAACCCATCTTAAAAAGAGCTGCCTGGCATTCTGCGCCCCGAGGAGTTGTTTATGAGTCCCCAGAGAAATATACTGAGAAATCTGCAGAGTTTGTGGGTGTTAAGGTTCCTCAGCAGAACTACTGCAGGTCAGGTTTCTGCTCGGAAGAAGGTCACACTTGTCACACGGGCAAAGAGAAAGGGAAGGAAGAACTGAGCAGAGAACAGGCAGGAGCAGCGGGCACCATTAGCCAGGCACCTCTTGCTGATGAGCACTTTCCAATTGGACCCGCAGAGCAGTATTTACTCACTCCCTTAAGTGTCCTAAAGCAATATTCCTCACAGAACTTTGACAGCCTGGTAGAAGATTTCTTTAGGAGGGCAGAAGCATCCTGAAAAACTGCAACACTTGCTGGTGCCAGTGCAGCTGGCAGCAGTGACTCGAGGGGTCTTATTACTGCATCCCGTTCTCTGTGCTCAAGTCTCCTGTCAGAAGAGAGGAGCTCAGTGCTGGGGCTTTACTTTCTTTACCTCTTATTAGAGGACACGGAAGGAAACTAGGACCAGTTTGTAGATATTAAGTGGGGCTTTTTTTTTTGTCTAAATGTATTTATTTTTCTATTTATGCCAACATCTGTTGTGTCTCCACACTACACCCAGGTGGTACGGTCCCGCTGTGCGTGTGCCTTGTACCTCTTTGCAGTGACTTACCCACCTCATGCCAAAAGCTGAGCTGCAAGAGGGCGTGAGCTACCTGTAGCTCAATTAATTAATGAATGTGGATGTGATGAAGATAGTAAGAAGGGGGAATCTGAAAGCCCCAAAGATTCTTTCTATTTGTCTGTAATGTCCCTTGACAAGGAGCAGTTCACGTCAAGATGTATTACAAATGTTATGTGTTGGGGTACATTTGAAAAATGATACTTAAAGAAATCTAGAAAATGAAGTGCCTTTAAGTCTATTAACCTATTTTCTCTATATAAATATATTTTAATACCTCCAGATAGTAGTGCATTTCATCAGCAGCTGCTCTCCTGAAAGGAAAGTGCAATGTTAATGTTCACTGTCAGTGCTTTTTTGGGTTACTGGCTGGAAAAAAAAATAGGAATTGTCTGGGTTCTTGAGTTCTGGACTTCCCAGAGTGGTTCACTATGTCCCCTGCAGCCTCTGCACATCTGAACTGTGCAAGACCCCCTGCTCTTATCATGCCATGGCAAACGGAGTGGCAGATAATGAAACATTTGCTGAGCGGTGTGAAGTGCTCAGTCTTAGCAGTGATGTTTGGAAAGGATACCGGGGACAAGCAGCAAAATCGGCTCTGTTAGCGGTCAGGCACCTTCCTGCTCCAAATCAACTGCAGAGAGCCTGGCCTGGCTGGCACAGTCGGGAGGTGCCAGCAGTGTGAGTAGCCAGCAGGTACCCAGCCTGGAAACACTGCAGGTGTCTGTGCTCGACTGCACCAGCAGCATTAGGATTTGGCTCCCCGTGGGTTCAAGGCAACAGCACTAGAGTGGAAATAGTCACTAAGCACTGTCCTGGAGCGACAAACCGGCTCTTTATTCAGCTTTGGCCTGCCTTGTTCTTGTTACTTTCACCACAGAGTTTCACTTGATCTGGATGAGAGGATCTCTTCTGATCTTCTGATGGTGCCCTGTAAGGTCTTACCCAGACCAGTCAGGCAGATGGATTGAATTCTCTGAATCAAGCCAGAAAAGGAAGCGTTTGCTCTTTGAGTAGAGCCAGGGCTTGTGAAAAGCAAAGATGCCTGTGGCTGCAGCAGCCACACCTGTTAAAAACAAGGCTGTCCTGAACAATAATCATGATGACAGCCAGAGTGGGGATGTCTGGAAAGCTGTTTGGCAAACATGAGTCCCAACCCCCAGGCCTGTTCCTTCCCAGGCACTGCAGCGTTTGTCACTGTACTCCCAGCAGTGCCTCTCGCTGGACTGCCTGTTGATCCTGGCTGCTCGGGGGACATTGGATGGAGCAGTGGCTTGGGATATACACTTCAAGAGGGCAGCTCAAGCTTCTTACTGTGCACTGTATGGTCTTGTTTCTTGGAGGTTTCTGTATGGATTATTTGCTAATCAAAATTCAACTGCAGAGCTCCGTCAGGTCAATGTGAGTGGAGCCACCGGCATCTTCTGTAACACAGGAGACTGCCAGGGGAAGGATCGTGCTGTGCTCGTAGTGTTTTGTTTGCTGTTGGCTGCCTTGGAGATGCTGCTGTCATTTCAATGCTGTTGAAATGTAAGTGACTCACTTGCCAGGCAGGTGAGGGAAGCCCTGCCTGAACTCCCAGATTCCTGCTCTCCCTGCAGCCTCCAGCTCTGGGAAGGAATGCTCGTCTTCTGAGTCACTGCTCCATTTAGGGGCGTTGCAGATGACCTCGGAGATCTGATCCATTTCACTGCTGAGGGTTTGTAGCCGTCCAGCCTTTTTCCTCTTTTGTTCTTATCGGCCATTCTTATCAATCGTTTATTCCAGTAAATGAAGTAGAGAATGTCCTCGTGAACCTCTTGGCAAAAGGGAAAAGGACGTCCTCCTGAACCTCTTGGCAAAAGGGAGTTGTAAAAGGTGATTCTTTACAGGGGCAACTCTGATCTCCAGAGCACACAAAAAGAAGTGAAAATTGCAGAAACTTCAGAAGCTGAGGATCTGCACCCCATTTCTGAACACTTAATTAAACCTGCAGAAGAAATGCTGTTACTGGAGCTTAAAAGGTAATTCCTGCCACTTCAGTGACATTTAACCTCATGTCCACCAGGGTCTGCATGTGCTGCTTTTGGCTCAGCTGCACAGGGCTCTGTTAGCGCCGCTGCCACAGGCGTGTTTGTGTTTTGCTCACAACAGTGACCTGTGAAGCTGTAGCCAAGTTTTAGCTTCACCCTGGGGTATCTAAAGGCCACATGCTTAGAAATGTAGTTATCCTAGCAGGGGAAAAAAAACACAAACAAACAAACAAACCAAAAAACAACCTGCTCAGACCAAAGCCCTCCTAAATCTACACACACAGAGCATGCTTGAGCTGCTTATCTCTGCTCCACAGTTGGGAGCTGAGCCCCAGGGGGATGATACAACTGACCCAAGGCTTTGCAGAGCCTAAGCAGGAGCGAGGAATGAGCTGAGTGCCTTTCAGCAAGTTTTCAGCACTGTTTTAACAACCTGTGATCAAATGTTGCATTGTCACAAGGGCAGGGCAGGCTTATTTATGGCTCTGGGAGCAGGGCTGCCTCTGAAAGTCCCAACTACAGAGCGGTTTAGTTGGCTCTAACGTCTCTAAAACAGAGTAGAAAACCATGACGGGGAACCCTGCGTGTGCTATGGAGAGGAAGAAAAGTAATCCTTACACTTGGGTTGCTGCCAAGAGACCGCGGTAAAACTTTGGTCGCCGCTGCACAGCCAACAAGTGTGTAAAGTCACCGTAGGAACAGCCTGGAGCTGCTCTGCTTCTGCTCCGCTTCCCCCACGACAAGGCTGAAGCACCTACGAGCTGCTGCCTGTTTCTGCAGCACAGGTTCTTGTTATTTCAAGGTGAATTGTGAAACGGGGGAGACTTTATTTTTCTTCACAGAGGAAACAAATTTGAGTGTACATAATTTCCTTTGTGGTATGTTGCTTTGGGTTTACTCCAAATTAACCTCAAGCCTAAAATCCCTGGCTTTTTGTGCTCTTCTGGAGCCCTCTGGAAAAGGAGAAAAGGTAGAGTCACCCTGATGGTCATGGAGGTGCCTTCTTCCACTGAGCTCTGCCTGGCTATGGGTGTTCTGTCAGCACTGGTGATTCTTTCTGCTAAATTTGGGCTTTTTTGGCTAAGGACACCACAGCGCCTGTTGTCCTTCCTGTCACTTTATACTTGCCAAATGCCACATCTAACTGCAGGGAACAGTGGATTGCGAGATCGAGGTATTTTCGTGGGTTAAATTTATTGCATGTCCTTTTATTTTGTGCCGATTGTCTCCATGGGGATGCAAACTGCAGCTCTTGATTCTCTACGCTCATTCCAAGGTGCAAGTTCACCCTTGTTGCGCTGCTGTTCATGTCAAGAGTAAATACAAAGCTGTGAAAGCTTCCAAGATTTTTGGTAAGAGTGTTTTGTATAAAAAAAAATAGTTAAAAATACTTATTTTTGGTAAGAATATTTGTAAAAATAATTAGCTTAAAATACTGTTAAGCTTTGGAAAGAAAACCAAGACAGGCCTCTGGCGCGTTGGCTCGGGAAGCGGGTGAATTAACACCCCTCCGAGGAGAGGACCCGAGCGGCGATGCTGGTCTGACTCGCCCCATCCCCTTGAGCAGCGTGTGACCTCAGGCAGCCGGCCCGGCCTCTCCCGTACGCACACGCCAGGGCTCCGGCAGCCGCGGCCTCTCCCGCGCTCGTCTGACGGATATCGGCCGGTGCAGGCCCGGTGGGGTGCGTGTTGCCGGAACGGTTGCTAGGCAGCGGCGCTCCGCGCCCGGTACAACCTGGGGCCCCTGAGGGAGCCGCAGCTCCGCTGGGCGCGCTCCCCGAGCCAGGCGCTTCCGCCGCGTCCCGCCCCTTCCGCCTCGCGCGCGTCGCGGCGGCGGCGGCGCGAGGTCACGTGGGTGGGCTCGGCGCTCGGCCTGCCTGGCCGGCTCGGGGCTCGGCTGGCTCAGTCTGGCGCGAGCGGCCGAAGGGCCCGGAGCGGCGCGGCGGGAGCGCGGCGGGGGCGCTCGGGCCCGGGCGGCGGCGGCGAGGGGGGCGATCGGGGGCGGCGCGCAAGCCAGCCAGAAAGAGACTCCGCAACCCTCTCGTATAGCAGCATTGTCTGGGAGGGGTCGCACTCAGCCAGTGAAAGGAGATGAGGGGAAACCGCGCTCCGCTGTGGGGGAGTTGTCTGAGTG
>JANIJG010006819.1:0-16555 GCA_024611175.1 Megaceryle torquata
CCCTCCCCTCCCTTCCCTTCCCTTCCCTTCCCTCCTCAGATCCTTCTAGCTGCCTTTTCTAAATGATTGTGTAATTTCCCCTTATTTTGCTACTCATGAAGTATGCTGTGGGATATGTCTGCCATCATGTTACATACTGGGGATTTTACAGTGGACTGGCCACTGGGATTCAGTACCAGAAAAGATGTGACAATGAGAATCTACAAATACAGTACGGAATAATTCTTCTCAAGGTAACTGTAAATCTGGGCCAGGGAACACAGTTTTGAAAGGTACTACTGACATTTATAGAGTAGTTGCTGTAAATTATCATAGTCCCTTTTTACTTCACAAAAGCTGTGACAGTCCATGCCAGCTGTAGAAGTACCCCTAAATTTATGAATACTTAGTATTCAGCACATTTCAAGAAACAAAAGAGCTAGCACATTTACATAGAAGTGCCATTCAGAAACCCATCTTGAAAGATAAATGTCTAATGTCTTTAAACATGCATGGCTGTATGTATTTGATTATAAATCTTTCCACTAGGATCTCCTGAGCAATGTACAAGGGATTTTAATTTTGCTATTCAAAATCTGAGTAACAGGGCAATCTGAACTGTATCCATCCCTGTCCTTCCAGGGGGAAAATGCAGAAAACAGGGTCCATATTTTATTTGTCCTGGTCTCTCTGCTCGTCTTCAATCTATTTAATTCTACCAGCTTTAATAAATATAATTCAGTTCATAGCATAAGCATGAGGAAATTGTCAGACTAGGCTTGAATTGATATGATGGACCAAATAGATCTGCCAGGCTTTTCTTCCTTACTTTACTGAATGCCCAGCTCAAGTCTGAGGCAGGCATTCACGTACAGTGTAGGTTGTGGTGCACTGAGGGATACAGAGCCCTGAAGCATGAAAAAGTTGATTGGAATGAATGCTGTGATAATCATGCTTTCACCTAAACATCTTAGCAGGGCTTCACAGGAAGGATGGCTGTGTGCAGAAGGTCAAGAGTGGCTAATATTAGGAGAGACTAAATGACACCTCTTAAACAACTGCTGTTGAGATTAAGAGAGCAGTGCTCCAAACGTGTCAGCGGTGGCAGACACATAAAGCATATATTGGATATCAGGAGTTTAGCACTGTAGTAAGTGAAGACAGATGAATAATAGCCCACAGAGCCAAACCTTGAAAGCCATACTCAAGTCTCAAAAATATTGCTTCAGCTGTTCAGGAAAACCATCTAATAGGGATTATAAACTAAATGCTCATCTCATATAAGTTAACAAAATTTGTCCTCTGTAAAAATGGAAACATCACACAGCTTGATAGAAAGACTGAAACTGGCAGAATCCTGGATCCAGTTAATATGACATTTAGGAGAGTTTTCTGATCATTACAAGCTTTGTTTGGTTATCTATGGGTAAAAATACTGTGTGAATGTGACAGCAAACTGGATGCTTTTTATTTGCTTGTTAACCCCAAAGCAACCAATCTGTTTTAACAAATACAGAAGTGTGAAAACAGTCGGCACCTTTTGTTTGACAGGAACAAAGGAAATGTCAGGCCAAAGGATTAGTCTTTTCCAGAAATATATAAGCATCTGAAAGAAGGGTTTATAATGAATGTGCTTCTTCAACCAGAACAAGCACACTGTGACTGCAAAGCTATCATAATACAAAATACTGTACCAGTGGGAAATAAACACACATCAAGAAATCTTATTATTTCCGTGACTATGCTACAACATGAGTAATTTTAATGAGTATAACAGCAATTGCCTCCCTACAGTTATTCTGCAGACATTCTTCTCACATAGAGTACAGTAGAATCCAAGCTTTGTCAAACTTCTTTGGGGCCAGAAGATATTTAAGGGGAAGAGTCCCCTAAAGTCAGCTTACAACAATACAGGTCACTTCTGCCACATCCCTTCATCCATTCCAGCATCCTTCAGACAAGAAACTTTCACAAAATGCCAAACTCATAAAACTGTACATAGATACAACCTATCATTTAATTTTGTTTCATAAGTTATACGTAGCTCACCTCCAAAAATATTAGGAACAGACTGTCAGTTGTAGTAAACAATTATAGTTCAGCTAGAGCCGAAGATTTTCTGATTTATGTTCCAAAAGATCTGACCTAGAGAAGAGTACAGCACTTATCTCTCCATCCTGTCTAAGAAGGAAACTCTTTTCCCATATCTTATGAATTAATTTTTATATCTTCTAAAGGGTTTTATTTCCACATAGTAAGTAACCTGCTTCCCTGATCCTGATGGTTTTATTAAGTTCTAATTTTAATAATTTTCTTGATTTAATTAACTTTTATGGATATTTTCATTCAAATCTCATGCTCTTCTATTATGAAAACTGTCAAATGATTTAATGTGGTGTAACTTAGAAAGGCTACATATTCATCTTTAGGTTAAAATTCACGGAATGCATGGTAGAACTAAAAATTGCCCCCAAGTTGTTCAAGAGCTATCTCCGTAATTTAGAAGACAGAGAATAAAATAATTTATACCCCAAATACACAGTAGATTCCCAATTAAAAGCAACCCACAAAAGCAACCACTGTGGACTTATGAAGATGAGAGATGAGGATCCCTCACAATCTGCTCTGTCATTTGCTTCCCCAAAAAGAGCCTGTCTTTCAACCTGTGTCCTGAGACAGTTAATGTCCTGCCTTTATGCACTGATGCATGCACCAGAGAGTGTAAGTCTGCTGCCACATTTTGTCTCTAGCCCTCAAGTGCTATTTAATCTTACTAGAGCCTTCAAGGGTTCCACGGGGTACGATCTGCCTCCATTTCCTAGCTGTAACCCCTTTCTACCCTTATTTCCACTACAACCACAGGTTTTATTTATCAGTTTGTGAGTTGCTCTTTCATGTAGCTTTAGTGTATACTGTATACATCCAGTAAAAATGCTTAGATTGTGAAAAAGAAATATGTTGGTAGTCTGGAAATAGTACACCGATAACAGTATCACCTTAACAGAAATAAAAAAAAAAAGAAGAAAAGAAAAAATAAAAAGGATGTAAAAGTGGTGGACAGAAATCATGAAGAGTGACCAGCTTTCCTGCCCCAGAAAATGTCACTGAGTGTCAAGAACATCTTACTTCAGTTATGAGATTTTAACCTCTCTTGGGTAGGTGCCCTGACGTAAAATCAATAGAAAATTATACTGAACAGTAGCTGCCTGCCTTGTACTCAGCACCTGCAGCTGAAGCTGTTGATAATGGCTCTAGAATACCTGCCATCACTTCAGCTGCAGGAGAGAGTGTGCGACACAACAGTCTTGAGAGTACGATTGTGATTATGGAGGATATCACTGCTCTCAAATCACAGATACAGAAAGACAAATGAGACCAGTATGTCTGCAAAACTGTTGGTTCAACCTGAACACTCCCTGCTCCAGAGAGACTTTGAATTGGCTGTGCTAGCAGGACTCTTGTATGCTCAGAAAGAAGTTAAGCTAAAAAAAGTGACTGAGCTGAGACATTGTGTAACCTGCACAGTTCAGGTAATAAAAATAGAAAAAATGTTTGAATTAGTGCATTTCATATGCTGTGCAAGTATTCCCATGTGCTTTATAAAGTAATGAATTTGATGCCTGAATAGTCCAATGGCTCTGAAGGCAAATCATTGCTCAGTTTATCTTCCACTCTTTTTAAAATATGCCATGGGATCTTTCATTTCCACATGGAAAACCAAACAAATCCTTAATTTAATATATCCTCTGAACAACTTGTCATCTTACAGTGCAGCAGCTACCCCTACCACCCCCAGCCCTGCACTGCACTATCAGCACCAGACAGAGGCACCTTCACCCGAATCCAGTATGGTATCAGCCACAAGTAAAAGTGACTGAGCAATGGTAACACTAGAAATCACAAGGCATACTGACCTAGTGCTATTCCATTTTCATTTCCACCATGTTAGCACAAATAGAAGTTCTTGCTCTTTGCCAATTTTCAGTTCAAAAAGAATTTTACACTAGAACATTTGTTCTCAAATTATCGGTAGTGACCCCCTCAGAAATGCTTTACAGCCACTGTCTGGGACCTAAATTGAGGACGGTCCTCAAAATCCAACACAACCTTTTGATTCATCTTTCATCTAGAAAATCCACTTCATATGAGATCTGCTAATAATTTGGTTATATGTATTCAGCAATTACTTGAATTTATAGCATAAAAGAGGGAATTTATAATCCCAGTAATGAGAAAGAAAGGGGTTCTGATTTGACCAGGAGAGCTGAAAATTTATTTGTAGTATATCCCTGCATACCCTCTCAGACAATCAAGATATTTTGTTATATACTACTTTGAATTAATTCTAGAATAAGCTTCTTAAATACATGATTCAGGGGATCCATAAGAAATTTAAAAGTTTCTCAGTTTGAGCAGATTTTGCTCAGAATAATCACAATAGGGATTTGAAGCAGTTTTTCAGAGGTAATTAAGCAACATGTGAAAAGTAAACATCTAAACATCCTTAAAATTTGCCTTATATATTCCTGCAAAAATTTCTGCCCTTTTGCATTACTGTTAGCTTTGCAATGTCACTAAACAGAGTTGGTCAGTGACAGACAGAAAGTGTTCTGCACGTGGCAAGACCCAGATTTATTAGTGTTCCACCTCAGGACTCTTACCAGTGTAGTGCCATGGGGAATGACATGAGAAGCTCATGCCTGACATCAGCCTTTTTCTGCCTTATTCAGTTATTGCTCTTTGTAAACGAGTCACACAAGGACCTTGCGACTATTAGGGAGTTTGGTCTTCAATGAAAGTACAAGCCTCATGCTAACATTAAATGCAATAAAAGCACTAATGTTATCTCACTCCAAATTTTCTCTGCATTTTCTTCCCAAAGCCATTTTGCCTATTTACTTTGGTGACAGAAGGGGACTCCTGCATTTCTGCTAGATATCTGCTAGTACTTCACGGTTCTTAAGACATTAGCATAAGGTTTACCTAAGGTTACATATGAACTTCATTTGCTATGCATAACCTAGAGGTCAAGATAGCTGTACATGATGAAATATGACCAAAGAAAATGACTTCTTGCAAAACACTGACTATCTTTCAAGGCAATTAAGGAGTAAATAAGAGGCATGATGAAGAATGACAGTTGTAGTGATAACAGCAATAATGTGTCAGAAAGAAATAAAATTGCCAATCTTGATTGAAGATGAATTTGTGTGAGGGACTGATAGATTTCTTTTTTTTTTTTTTAATTTGCTCTTAGAACTAAAGAGAGACAATAAACTCAGAGCCTGTGTGCTGCCAGAGACTAGAATCACACTTTAAATCAATTAACTCTAGATGTGAAAAGTAGTATACGTATCAAAATAAAATGTTGAAATTATTACCCACCCCTTTCTCATTTGGGGAAAGGGGATAATTGTGTAGCTCCTGAAAAATAACCATGAATTTTCCTTAAGTGAAATTTTTCCTTTTCCCCAACTTTATCAATTCTCTATTTCAGTGAAGTCCAAAGGACCTATTATGCAGTGTGGGCAGATTCAGAGGAGAATTCCCAGTCCTCCTCCAAAGATCTGCTATTTGTTGAAAATATCTGAGTTAGCCACCAGGAGAAGAAACTTAAATTCTTTAAGATATTTATCCAGTCATTATGTCACTTCATTCAATTAAAATAGCAATACTATTTAGACTCTGATCGTTTCCGTACATCCTTTTTTTCCATATCCTGTGCCTGAAACTGAATACAGTGGTCCAAATGATGCCTTACAACAACAAGAGAAGGAACACCTCAGGTGGCTTGTAGCAGATAGTCTTTTTCACATATTTTCTTATGGCACTTGACCTTTTTGCACCATTGTTAACTGATGTTAAGGCTGTGTTACTCTTCATATTCCAGGTTAATGAAATGCTACTTTCCATCCACTCATTCCCTCTGCTCTGCATTTTGGCAGACAATTCCTCCTAAGTGCAGATAATTGTATTTGTCTCTAATGAATTGCATAATTTTTTTCTCTAATTAGCCAAAAACACTCTGAATTTTGCCCCTGTCCTCTGATGTGCTCACAGATCTCCCTAATTTGCTGCCCTTCTTCAGTTCATATGCTTTATGCCATCACTCTATGCATGTGTAATAAAGGTAAGGATAGATTTCTGCAGAAACCTACCTGGTAATTACTCTGAAAGTATAGTTGTTCATGAACTTTCAAACTTACCTGCAGTCTACACTGCTTCCCTGAAATTCCTACCAGACTAAAAGGTACCTTTTGCTTCTCCTTTCAACAAAAATCTGTACCTTGTCATAGTAAGTTATGGCTTATTTTCTCTGCACCACTTGCTCTTGACAGATACATGTGGGCTTGTCTCTTATAACCTAAATGCTTATGCATCAAATGGCACATTGATCCAAATGACTTTTCCAAGGTCACAAAAGAAGTCAGTGTCACCACTGGGGTTAAATTTAGGAAAGCCCAGATGTTAATCTTGCCCTCAGACCACAGCTTTCTCCATGCCCTGATTAAAGTGAAAGTTTTCAGTAGTTTTATAAGGAATTGAAGACTGCTTGTTAGGTAGGTAAGCTGAACATTTTGTGCAAAAAGCAAATAGAAAAAGAAGAAATGTACTGAGCTTGAACATTCTGCCTCATGCTGAAGAATTGAACATGAAACTTCTTTTATATTTTAATATCTAAGATGAATCAAACCAAAAACTAATTACAACTAGAAGCAAGGTCTTGTCTTGAGGGATCAAGGTATAGAATGACCACTAAAGGCTTGTACAAGTGAAACAATAAATCCAGAGAGACCTCTGACGGGAAAGTATTTGAGGCCAGGATTGAAATGAAAATTCTGCAGGTCAAGAACAAATGTCATAGAAGCATCAGGACATATTGATTGAACAACTGTGGAGAACATTAAAGGCAGGAAGGAAAAAAAGAAACATCACAATGTCTTCCCTGGAGGAAGTAGTAGTGACAGTTGATGTCTAGACACCTTGAGAACAATTCTGGTGCCCAGACACAGGTTTCTCACGCCATCTTGGACACTGCATGCTGAAACATCTCCACAAGGCTGACAGACGTGATACAAAACCTATGTGAGACTGTCCTTTCTAGAGTGGTAGCTGAAACCTTACCCAAATCTTATCCAGATCCCTAGATCCCTGTCTTTGCCTCAGTAGTTACTGCAGCCTAAACTGCAAGAAGTCATGGATGCTTGGTTCTGATTATTGCTGGAAAATGTGAGGCTGCTTACCCAAACCCTGTGAAAATTCAGTAAAAGGTTTGAAGAAAACAGGGAGGTTATGAAATTTTGCTTAAACTAGCTTTTTAATGTGTTGCCTTTACAGATAGATTTAAAAAACTTGCATTCCTTCATCAGGAATCACAAACATGAAGAAAAACAACCAGTAAAAGTTAAAAGAAGGCCTAGTCTTAACACACAAACAAATGCTTTTTGTGAGTCAAAAGAAAACTTGTCAGGAATTAATTTCTGGTTATGTGCAGCACTGTTTAAAACTTATATACTTTAGATTTTCTCAACATCAGAATTTGGATTTGGTTTGAGATATGACAGAGAAGTCAGCCTGTTTATTTTTTTTTCCAAGCCAGTTCTTTCATTTTCAATAAAGAAACAGATCTTTGCACTCCAGCTTTGACTTTGCTGCAACTACAAGAATCTGTAAGTTCAGTTCTCAGAGCAACTGCCAGTAGAGTACATCTTGCCTTTTTGTTGTAAAATAGAGAAAAAAATTAAAAGGAAGGATATACTTGTACACTGCTGCTCACATGAAAAAGGGAAAGTCATCAGCAGGGGAAAATCATCAGCAGTAAACCATACTCCATGGAAATTATGCTGGTTTCCTCTTAGTTGGGCCATATTTTAACCTAAGATTAAAGTGGTCTCACTTCAACATCTGGCCTTTTTGGAGCAAGTGTGATTTTTTTTTTCTGCAGCTGCTTTATCTGCTCTCCAGGCAGGCTGCGCTGAAGATGTACATGTGAGAAAGAGGGAAGAAGTGGCAGTAATTTGTTAATCAGAATCTGCTTGCAGAGCAGTTTATGCTTCTTTTTGCTGCAGAGAGCTGTTAAAAATTTGTCTTTTATTCAAAGTTCCACAGACTAACATGAGCAAAACCAAAGTATTGCATGCAACAGTGATCTGCATTATGCCATTAGCAAATATTTGCTTTCACGGTGCACAAAATAACCTAGCTATTGTTTTACAGAAAATATGTGGTTGGATTTTAACTTTGAAATAGGAATCACACCAGAAAGCATCAAAGAAAAAGGAGAAACAACCATATTTTATAATAGACTCTTAAGAACTGTGTGTATTTTTTCACTTCAATGGGAAATATAAGCAAGAGGTTGTCATTTGTTGGCTTCCACACTTCCATGTACCAAAAGCCCTTCAGTGCATCTGTCCTCATTTCTGTAACTGGTGCATCAGTAACAGCAAACAGCTATTCATATACTTAAAGATCTACTACTAGGAACACATGTGTGGTCCTGTAAGCCAGAATGTTGTCCATATTGTCAATTAATTCTATAGAGTGAATCCATATATATATGGTGCATTAAAAAGACCCCAAACAATACTCTTTTTAATCACCCTTGCTCATACACTCATCACTCCTTAGTGATAATTATTAGGTGTGATATCAAGATAGGATTGTGGTCATACCTGTGAATCAGTTTCAGAAGGCAGGCATTAATTAGGAAGCATGGTGCTTTGTCTATTTATACATGGTCACTGTGGCTGGACAGTTAGCAATGATGGAGGAGGGAATCAGAAACAAATATAGCAAGCCTCGTTTCTGTTAAAATATTCAGAAGTTTATGTGAATAGTTACTAAAATGTAAAGACAATATTCTCAGCAGGTGGAAGTCAATGGAATTACTGCAATTTACACTAGTTGAGTGTGTGGATCTATATACACCATTAAATACAGCCTTCCTGAATATCGGTAGTGATTTCCCTGCAAACTCTGCAACGTCTAACAATTAGAGCAAAAGACCATGAGTCAGACCTCCTGAGATCTATTCTGAGCTGAGCTAGTACTGCAGTTCCTGGCCTATACATGTGTGAGGATGGGTTTCAGAAATACTGAACACTCATGACCCAGCTGAAGTCAAGGGGGATCGAAGAGCCTGAGCATCTGTGGGAAAATCAGATTTTCAGTTCCCTACAATTTTCTGCTATCTGTAAATGCCATCCTCACTGTTCTCTGCTTTATGGGGTTCACAGACTGTCTGTTTTGGCATTTTCCATGTTATTCATTCAAATCTAATTATTTATGCTAAGAAAATAACAAAATACAAAATATGAAGAGAATGCATTGGAATTATTTTGTACAAGAAAAACAATAGTTGTAAATAAAAAGTGTAGATTTCACTTTAGTAACACATCTCTTAACAGAATATAACTATTGTTTTTTTTGTAATGACCAGTGAGAATTTAACAAATGCACATGTATTTTTTCCAGAGTTCCAAGACTAAATGCTGGTTTGAAAATGACAGAAAATATCACCCTTCTTAGGATTGGCTTTGAGAGAGTAATTTTCCCCAAAAAAGGCCCATCAAAGCAGTTCTGAGGAAATACATAGCTGAATCAGTTGAAAAACCACTACATCTTGTTGGGGCTTAAGTCTGTGCTTGTATTTCATTGAGCAAGCAGTAGATAGCAAGCACTGATTTGCTTGGGTAGTTATTACATATTTTTCAAGGAGTTACAAAATTAACTGGTTCAGAAACAGATTTCCTTGTTTACCCTTGGGGTCTGCAATGCTGCATCTGGGTCATGAGCTGCAGAGTATCTGGTAAAAGGAAGAAAATACGTCTGGGAATTTCAAGAATCTGCTGCAAATAATAATAGTAATAATCATCATCATCATCTCTACACATATTCCCTGACAAAATTTCCTCTCTGAGCTGTTCCCTAATAGTCTAATATCCTTCTCTGTACATGCTTTTTTGTTTATATTGCCAGCTGATGAATATAGTGAAAATGAAACAAATTTCACAGACAGCTTCAGGGGGCACTTTTCTCAGTATGTGAAAATGTAGTGGGGTTGAGAAAAGGGAGACAGCAAGACTTCACAGACCTGATTTCTGTTCTAGTCTCTGCAGACAACTTATTTTCTCTCTGGCTCAGGACTCTTCTGTTTCTCACCTTCTAAAGGGAAAATCCAAAGCCCTAATGATATCAGAGATACATTGTGGGGCTTGGTGAATGTCAGTACAATTTAGAGATACTGAATAATGTAATGAAAGACCTTGGTGTCTGTAGGTGAAGCACTTAAAAGCAGGACCTGGGCACTGGCCTAGCATCAGGAGGAAGCCAGCATGCCAACACATCCAGTCAGTTCCCTCATTTCAAATTATAAACATTATAAAAGTGTGAATGTGAACAGGAACATTAAGTTCATCTCCTTGGCTCATGGGTATTGATTTTGAACACCCAGAAGGAAATCCTGCCTGAAGAAAGGTCACTAGGATTTTTATCATTAATCTCAATAGCACCAAACTTCAACTCAGCCCAAGTTTCTGTGACCTCCACATGCTCCAAGTGCTGCTTGCTACCTTCCCTTTCACACGCATGTGCTGCTGAATTACAGTAGGTAAACAAGTTACCACATCAACTGAAGCACAGAACTTGATTGCCTGCACCAGTCATAGCCTGTGGCAAATATGAAGTATTTCAACTTACTCTCTCTTTTATTAAAAATAAATCTATCTCCTTTTAAAAAAATTGATACTTTTCTTCATTGCTTACTCTAGTTTTCTGGGAAGACTGAGCTCAAATCAGGATATCTTTTTCTATTATCATGTAAAAGGAATAGAGCTGTTTTCTGATTCCCTTTGCTGTGCAAATGCCATGGGTATGTTCCTGTCCCATGTGTTACGAAAGGGGTGAAGCCAGAAATCAGTCTGTCCCTTTCACTTCCATCTGGATGGAGACACTGTACTCCCTCAAAAACCCAAAGAAATATAAAGATGATGTTTAACATGTTTTTTACTTTCCTGACAGCCAATCCACAATGACTTTGCAAGCCTTAAATCAGAGCAAGCACTCAGTAGAAGTGAAAGCAACTCAGTGACAGATACAGAGCAGAATTATGTGGTATTTGACCTTTCAGCAACATCTTTGCAAAACACTGCCTAGTAAAATCTATTAGGGAACAATCTTCCAGATTAGTTGCTTTGACTCTCGGCTTCTGGTTCAAGTACAAGCATAAAATGTGTTTCAGACAATGTCAGCGGTAGTTAAAGTGATATTCTGTGCACTGTGCTCACTGTTCTCAGATTACAGAGAAAGCAAAGGAGCAATTCCACATCAGACAGAGGCTTGAAAAGGTGCTGCACGTGCAGACTTAACTCCTAAATATAAAACAAGTGACAAAACTGTTTCCACTAATCCTTCATATAACTATTTCTAAAAGAAATGGAACAAGTCCCTCAATGTCTACATAGTAGATAGGTCAATGTCAGAATTGGTTTCAGTAGTTCTATTTACAGACGTAATGTTAAGCATCCCCAGTACACAGCCTGTTCAGTCCTTTTTGTTTCAAGATACACCTTTCTCACCACCCAATAAAGTGACTAGATTTCTGACAGAAGCATAATTTTGCCAATTAAATAAGTTGTTTAGTTTGTACTGAAGGGAAGAATCAAAAGTTCTCTACCTCATCCACACAGCTTGCACACCACGAACAGCTCTACAGTAACAGCTACCACATTTCTATACCTTTCTGGTCACGAGAGATGCCCCAGATACATTTAGTAGTGCTTATAAGAAAACACACAAGATAGTGATAGGGTCAGCAATTGCAGGAGTGGATTGCGAAATTAGATGTATCGTGCATTAGATCTTGGCACAAGGGGGCATGCATTCCTCCTTTGTAATTTTTTTTTTAAACTATAAACCATCTAATGTCTGCAGCTGTTGCTCTGAACACCAGCAATATTTAAAGGCATTACTCACAAGAGCAGTCATGAGCTCTGTCTTTAGAGAGACATCTTTCCCTTATTTGACTGCAAGTTTTCACAGAGCTTTCCAAGACAACCAAGATCCACTCTCAGTAAGAGCAGCAGCAGTTTTGCCTCCAACATGGCAAATTTCAGCCTTCATCTCCCTGCATTCCCCCACCAGGAGCCCAAGCAGCCAGTCAATTGCACAAAGGTGACGGTACCTGTCTGCAAATCCCACCAGCAATCCCCCTCCTGGAACTGAAGGACAGCGGCGGGAGGCAGAGGGGGAAAATCACCTCAGCTAGTCATGATATAAAGGATGGAGCTGAATGAAGAAAGGAACAAAGGCATTGAAGGGATTTGCTCCATGCAGTGGTAACACAGTTCAGCTGCTGTTCATTGCATTGGAAACAGCTGTCATAATATTAAGTTCATTTCAAAAGTATATAATGATTAAAATGTTTTTGGTAATTAGAAGGTTCAGCAAGAGGCAGTAAACCAGGTGATCTGCACTGCATTTAGGACTGAAAAATGTGGTGTTCTCTTTTACTACCTTTTATGTAAAGCAATGATCAAACATTATTCAGTCCTTTGATTTCACTACTAAACAGATTGTACAAGAAATTACCTACTAGGATAGGTTGATGCTGGCCCCAGGAAGTAGGTGCTATTTTCAAAGCTTAAAGGAAGTGGGCCAGAGCATCCTCAGCCAGTTTAAAACTGAGGTTTTATTCTGCTGAAGGCATTAAAGCATTGCTAATATTCCCCAGTTAAGGATTTGTCTGAGTGGGTGCAAGCTGAAAAAGAAATGTTGCTGAACTAGAACATAGAGTGTCTTTGCAAAGATGCAGATGACTGCACAAGGTGAGGAGCAGTGAAGAATAAACCCTTAGTCTAAGGGATGTTTGAAAATACTACTTTAATATGGCTTCTCTCTGTCCATCCTGACAGATTAAACAGACACAAAATAATTTATTTGTAGCCATATTTTACTGGTCTTAAATACAGCTATAAAACAAATTATAAAACCCAGGGAAGCAAAGACTCTGACCAATAAGATTTAACTCAAAGTCTCTTCCAAACTCTAATTTCTTTAACCCCTCAATTTCAGAGTGATAGGAATATTATTGACAATAGTAGTTGTAAAAAAAAAGTTTCCTTTATCCTGAAGTTGAATTCCAGACTCTCCTAGAAATTAAGCCTTAAGGAAAATTCTAATATTTGTATTAGATAATGAAAAATACTTAATAGAAGAATGCTTTATACATGAAAGTGTAGAAGTAATGTTCCTTTAAAAATAAAAATATCTTAAAATGCTGTCTTTTTGCCAATATTCTAGAGAATATGTTTCAAATGATGTGGCTATAATATGTCTGATCAGATGAGAACAGAACAGTTTGAAAATGGCTACCACTACCATATCAGAGTTATCATAAGTGCTTTACAACCAAACTGGGAAGGTGTGTTACCTGGGAGTTTAAAGGACTTGCTTAACTCTGAACTCCATATTTTTATTAAGTTGCATAAATGAACAGACAACATGTTTACAAAATTAGAGGTGAATGACAAGCTGCAAGAGGTTGTCAACACCTGGGAGTATGGAATTAAAATTCAAAATTATCTCAAGATATTATTTTAAACTTAACACAGAAATCCAACAAAAGTAAATGCTCAATATTTGAGAAGGAGTAATGCACAAGTAGAAATGGAGAAAGCCTGCTTGGACATAAAAATATATAATGCAGAGCTTATAATGTAACCTGAACTAAACACAAGTCAACAAAATGGTGCTGTGTTAATGAAAGGAACCATCATTCTGAGCTGTGTAAGTAAAAAATAATTAATGGACTCCTGTCAGTACTGCAGAGGCCTCAGAAAAAATATGATGTCATCTTTGTGGCATTGCTATTACAATAGCTGTAAACAAATTGGAGGGATTCTTGAGGAGACTGACAAATCTTATAAGCAGTTCAGCAGCCATAGCCTCTGAGAAAAACTGGAAAGGATCAGGTGTATTTTACTCAGGAAACAGAATTTTGAGGCCGGAGGGAAAGAAAAGTTTCTTTAAATCCATAAAGGTTGCTATAAAGTTGTTTATGATTGATTTGTTCCCCATATCCACTTGAAAATCTATTTGTTATGAAGAAGAAAACCAGGAAGCAAACCCTTACTGAAAACAGTTTCTTCTTCTGTTTGAATGTTGATGTGCCAGAGTTAGAGCTGTTTGGGAAGCAGAGAAACAGTGTGAAAGTTTTTAATTTACTTTTTTTTCTTCTTCCTACTTCTAGTCCAGTGAGGAAATTTGTGGGAATATCTGTGATGAACTGCCACATATTTGGAGATATGTTGTTTTTCTCGATTGTTTTTTTCAGACTTTAAAATACAGTTCTGTAATAAATAGAAAACAATTTATCCAGCCCATTCTTCAAATACCTCAAGTGACACATGGATGTGGGGAAGGCGAACTTTAATCATTTATGCAAGTAATTGAGGCTTTGCTTTGGCACCTTCCCCACACTGGACAGATCTGATGGTTGGTTGTGTAACTGCTTCAGATGAGGGTTGTTAGGGGTATGATGCAAGATCAGATCTACATGTCAGCCAGGGAGAAGATGAGCAAGATGTGCAGGGAGAAAACTTGTTTTGCGGTTCACACCACTGAATTTCTCCCCTTCTTTTTCCTCTAAGAGGGAAGAAACCATGTTCTTCCATTTTGTTACATTCTCTAGAGGGAGAATAACTTCCCATGGAAAATACATCTTTCAACAAAATTGTATATTCCAATGAAAATGCCTTTTATGCAGAAGTTTCAATACACTCTAATAATAACACTTTGGCCGTAAATAGCACTTTTAATTTGTCAAAACACTGCACAAACATCAGCTAATTAACCTAGCTAATTAGAGGCAAGTACTGTCAGCTCTATTTAACAGACAGCACAGTGAAGCCATGAAATAAGTTGCTTGTTGAAACTACACAGTGAAATAGTGGAAGAATCAGGGTTACATATGAAGATTTCATGGTCCTTTACCCTTTGTTTAATTCGGTAGGCAGCAGGGCTTCAAAGTGAGACAGCATGTTTAGCCCAAGTCATAGCATTTACACTCAGTATTCAGTACAGTATTCTGCCACAAAAAGTGTTTACACTACTTATGCTGGGATTGCTGAGAAGTATAACGGCCCTCTACCTGGAAAGACAGAACACAGGGGTGGAGAGACTGCCATAGAAATCAAACACAGGCAATTCCAGCACTTCATCTTTCTTATTTAAGCAAAGCAGGTGCTATTTCCTGAGAGCACTCCCAAACGCTGTGGAATCGGTGCATTGAGTGAGAAATTGTTGCTACACAGGTGGCAAAGAGAAGCTCTCCCACATCCTATTGTACACGGATGATGTGGCAGTGTTTGAACAAATTATTTATAGACTATATGACAAACCCAGAGCTTCCTCCAGCGTCTGTGATGAATTCCACTTCTGCTGGGATGGTTAAAAAGAATTATCTCTGACAGCCCCTGGACCACAATGCAGGCAGAGGTTGATGGATGCATGCAAGAAATGCCCATTGTACGGTATCTACTGTAAGACTCAAGTATGCAGAAGTATCTGCATAGATGGGGACAAATGATGTGAAGAAATCTCCCCTTTTATGATGTTCATTTCAAGTAATACTGCTTGAAAGCAAAGATACAATAAACAGCACCTTTACTGATGGTTTACACAAAATCACAGCACTGTAAAGACCTTGATGTTTGTTCAAAGTTTTTTTGTAAAGGATGTCATTTCAGGTCTGCAGTAAATTCTGAAATGTGACTTTTACCTAGGACAGAAATGTCATGCTCAGCTGAGGAGCTGAGACATTTATCCTGTCAGGACCAACTCAGCTCTGGAAAGCCAGTAAAGTTTTAACATTACTTTGTATTTATTTGGTTTGCTTAGCAGTTTTTTGGTTTTGTTCCCGTTCCGCGTCGTTTCTAACTTGGCCGGTGTTGTTTGTTTGGCCGGGGCTCGTTTCGGGCCGGTTCCTGCCGTTTGCGGGGGTGGGCTCTGCGGCCGCGGGCGAGGCTCCGGCTTCCCTTTCTTTCTCCTTCGCCTCCCCCGGCGGCGGGGCGGGGGGGGGGCCGGGGCTCGCCGCTCCCCCCGGCTTTGTGTCCGCGGCGGGCAGGGGCCCGGCGCCGCGCTACCTGTTGCAGCCGGAGGGGCGGCGGGGCCCGGCCCGGCCATCGGAGCCGAGCCGAGTCTATTCGGGCCGGGCCGGGCCGAGCCGAG
Organism: Megaceryle torquata; assembly: GCA_024611175.1. Classification (NCBI taxonomy): domain Eukaryota; kingdom Metazoa; phylum Chordata; class Aves; order Coraciiformes; family Cerylidae; genus Megaceryle; species Megaceryle torquata. The sequence goes on from JANIJG010006819.1 coordinate 16,210, forward strand.
CCGAGCCGAGCCCCCGGCCCGTGACAGCAGCGCGGGGCAGCCGCCGCCCCCGCCTCCATCCCCGGCGCACAATGACCTCGCGTGGTTCCTTCTCCCCGAAACAACTCCCGACTTCCCAGCCCCGGCCTCTTTCTCCCGCTGAGATTTTTTAATTTATTTTTTATTTCATCCCCACAAAGTTTGAGTTTGTTTTTTGTTGTTGCCCGCCGCGAGAGGCTCCCCCCCCCGATCCGCGGGCTCAGCCCAGGCAGGCTCCGCGGAGCTCCGGGGGCTCTGCTCAGGCGAACCGATGTGCCCGGGGTGGGCTGTTGTCTTCGGTGCCTACAACTTCTCCTCCCCCCGGTGG
>JANIJG010006819.1:16655-55329 GCA_024611175.1 Megaceryle torquata
TTTTTGGATTTGTTTGGTTTGGTGTTTTTTGGTTGGTTGGTTTTTTTGTTTTTTTTTTTGGTTTTTTTTTTTTTTGCCTTTTTTTTTGTTTTGGTTTGGTTTTGTTTGTTTGGTTTGTTTGTTTTGGGTGTTTTTTGTTGTTTTTTTGGGGGGCGTGTGTTTTGGGTTTTTTTAGAAAATAGTTTCTGTGCAGTATAATGGAAAGGCAGTGTCCTTTTGGAAATAGGTTTCATAGGTTTCTTTAAAGCTAGTGGGATCCTGGATTCACCTGATTTCCACTAGAAGCTCATTCTCTAGCAGGTTTGTCTTGACTAAAAAGGCTTTAATCTCAACCCTAAAATAAATAGTCTTAACAAAAATGGGTCAGCATCCTGACAGAGTGCTTTCTGTCAGAAAATGATGATTTGATTCAATTAAAATCCCGTGTAGGAATGTGACTATTTCAGTGAAAGTGTCCTCAGGAAAGGATTGCTATGGTTGAAGGTAATATTTCTCATAAAAAATCAAAGAGTGAGAGACTTGAGATGTAAATGCCAACAGTCTACTATTTAGACTGTTCTCCTGAGTTTTGATGATTCATTTCCAAGACCTGCAATTCTCCCACCTCCAAGTGACTGACAAAACTACAGGACTACAGATTGGCCCTTTCAGTCTTTCTTGCTGAAACAGTTACATTTTAATAAATGATTTAACATTCACTCATTTGAAGAAAGACTGATTTTATATCCAAGTGAATGGGGCATCTGGGGTACTGAGGGTCTGTTTTCCTGAACCTGTCCTTTCTGATTCACAGCACTGAACTGAAAGTTTTCTTTTAATTTTTTCAAAATTTATAAATAAATAATTAAACCCAAAAACCTGCCTGCTGCCAGAAATCAGATGGCCTTGATAGCCTTATGCCTGTGGAGAAGACACCAGTGACTGGACATAAGTAAGGACTGTCATCTACTAAGAGTGGGAACTATTAATGAAGCACTAGCAATGACATAATTTGTGTTGCATTAATTGAATGTCCCTCAAATAACAGCCAGAGAGACAGTTGCTCCTCCACAGTTGCATAGTTGAATTTAGCTACTCAACAGGTTTTTTGCTAGATCACCTCTGGACTTCTAGGAGCTAAAGCAGTGCATATATCTTCCTCAGATAGGCAATATTCCCTGCTCCTGGTATGACATGCCACAAAATATTAACAGCATCTGTCAATTATGAGATCAAAAGGTGGAGTACATATGGATATCACTTTTGCTCACTACAGAAACTTTTATGCCATGTTAAGGTTTCTTTGAAGTTAACAATTCTGTAAGTGAACAACCTCTAATGTCAGTGCCTAAATAATGATACAAATGGCTTTACATTCTCTGTGAAAATCTTGCATAGCATTCCCCCTTCCTCCTGAAGCATTTTAGAAGACACCTTTCTACACCATACTAACAGAAAGCAGAATAAAGTATCATTGTAAAAGACAGAGAGGTGTTGTGGGGTTTTTTTTTGATACCTTCAATAAATGATGTGACACCAGTCACAGATAGGAAACCGTGTCTCTGTGGGATGCATTAGCACAATATCTGCTTGCTGTCTGACTGCTTTGCTGGTGTGCTTGATCTGATGCAGGCTGGAGTCACATCTTCATTAGAAGAAGCCACAAGAGTGGGAGGTCATTTGAAGACACATCTCTCTACCCTGCTAGGGTATGACTCCAAAACAACCCTTTGCCCTTCTTAAATACAATCAGTTTGTGCCTAAGATATGCACAGTGAAGAGATGGTTATTGCCTATTGTTTGGGCCACAATATTCAGTGAAAAGTCCAAATTCATTGTAATGATGCCAGATTCTGATTGAAAATAAAAACCAGTGGTTAGCAACACTGGAATTGCCTGGGGAGGAGAGAAGGATAAACACCACACATGTGAATGCTACAAGGAGAATATTAATCAAAATACAATGGTAGCTATTCATTTCAATATATAGAAAGTATACTCAGAGCTTGGGACCACTGACACCCGGTGATATAAACACAGGAAAAACTTTATCCCTGTTTCTCACTGACAGAGGGCAGGAAGCTCTGCAGAACAGCACTACCTCTAAGTATCAGGCACATGCGAACCTCACTCTCGCCCCAGTTGAAAAGTTATTACTAAATTCTGAAGGTTTGCCCCAAGCCTCAAAGCACTTTGAAAGCAGTGATGCAGCATAACATTATTTATACCTTATAAATACTTTCCCTATTTTAATCCCTGCAGCCTAAGTGTTGATGCTGAATCTTTAAGAAATATTTACTGAAACAATTTTTGAATGTATATTGGTCTTGCCCTGAGTTTTGTGTGGATGTGGAAACTCTAGCAAAGTGGGATCTGATCTTTAAGATTGTACCTCTGTCAGGTACATGGACTGCTGGAATCTCTCTGGGCATGAGTTCCGTACTACATCCCTGGAACTGGTCCTAAATGTCAGCACTTTTTTACTACTCCAGGTCTGATAAATATCTTTGCCTTGAAATGTTGGGGGTCTTTTTAATGTTTTAAAATTACATGATAGCTTTAAGTACAAGGAAACTGCACCTCCTTTTTTATTATTTACTTTTCCATCAGATTTTTACTACATTGCTTTAATCTATAGCACTATACACGTATTACACAGATATATATACTGACTTCTTTTAGCAGAGAGGCATTAATGGCAATGTCAGGTTTTTCCAGAGTATGTGCTTATGTGGGTTTAATAGATGTCAGGGCCAGGAAAGCACATCACAATCTGAAAATCTGACCTCTCCTAACACAGGCCATTGGATTGCCCTTTATTCCCACTTTGCATCCACTAGCTGTCCTTGAGCTAGACTATCTCTTCAAGGAAAAAGTCAAATACTCCTATATGTATTTTCAGTGATGCAGAATGTATTACCTGCCTGGATACACTGCTACAGTGACTGAATGCTTCTGTTGTTAGAAATACCATTTTTGTTCTTGCCTGAATAAAAAGACAATGTCCCTTGCTTTTGGATGAAACAAAAGAAAAAGAAAATTAACAGGAACCCCATATTCTTACTAATTTTGATCTCTTCCTGAAGTATATAGATTCTAAACTACTCACCCATAGCTTCTTGGTAATCTGAATAGATCAGACTTGCAAGTTATGCTTCTAACTCATTAATTTTTGTCAATATTCTCTGACCCCCTCCCAGTCTCTTAGATTCCCATTTTAAAGGATGGGTCATAACAAGATGTGGTACTCCAATAGCAGTCACTTCAGTGCTAACTGCAAGAAAGAATGTAAATTCTCCTATTCAGCACTTCCCAGCTGCACATTCAAATTGATGGTAACCATTTTGAACATTCTTGTTACATTGGGAACTGTAATTCTCCATCATAGACCTCGAGTCTTTACCAGTGTTCCCTATGAGAAGATCTTCTATTCTGCTATTATGTCTTGTCTCCTTCTTTTATGAGAGGTATGTTTTTATACTTGGACATATTCTTTTGTTTCTTTGCATCATTTTGCCTATACATGGTGAACTTTGTATGTCAGTATTTTTTTCCATCACTATATCATGGGCTATCTACAGGCACAAACCAGAACATAAGGAAAAACTTTACTGTGAGGGTGACAGAGCACTGGAACAGGCTGCCCAGAGAGGTTATGGTGTCTCCTTCTATGGAGATATGATGGAGTCCTGAGCAACCTGCTCTAGGTGAACCTCCTTTATCAGGGGGGATTGGACTGGATGATCTGTAGAGGTCCCCTCCAACCCCTACCATTCTGTGACTCTGTGATTGACTTCTCTTGAGCATTATTTTAATTTTCTGTAATCTTATATCACCTGAAAACTTTACTAACATGACTTACAGGTATCTTTTATGATTATGACAGAAGATAAATTTATTTAAATATGACAAAAAGTGTTAAATGCTCTCAGTTAAGAGCCAAGCCCTGTGGGATCACTGTAGATGCATCAGCTCAGCAAGTTTTCCTGTTTCTAAGAATACTTTAAAACTACTATTTAAGCAGTTTTGGATTAATTTACAATCTACCCTGTTGATTTTATATTCCTTCAATTGATTTATCAAGAAGTCATCAGATAACAAGTTAAGCATCTTCCTTCTGCCTTAGCATATTACATCAACAGTTTTGCTTTTGCTGTCTAACTTTATAGTGCTGTCAAAACATATCCAGTCAGTTTGATGGATCTTCTCATTTGTAAACTCTTTTAATTTCTTTATCAATCAGGATCCCTTGCTAGTCATTCCACTATTTTTTCCATGATTCATATCAGTCTAAGCAGATTTTTAATTGCTCAGGTCATGCCATTTCTTTCTAAATAACTGCAAAATGCTATCCCATTGCCAAACCACTGATACTACCTCTGTGCCATAAGGCTTGCTGAAAACCTGCAGAAATGGTGATGACAGTTCCTGGGTCAACAAGGGGAAGAACAGAAGTGATGGATATCCACTAAGAAATGGGAGATATAGTAAAGTGCAGACAACTTTTCACTACTTTTATATTCTTTTTCTATCACTCTTTAATGCTTTCTTCTTATCACTCTTTTGTCTCTTAAATATTTTCTTTTGTGAGGCAATAGTGATTTTTTTCTCCTCAACCACCTTTCATCCTTTTTTACTTTTTTTTTTTTAATTAAGAAAAAAATAATCTTTTGTGGGCCCCTAAGTCCCTTAGATTCTTTTCCTTTCTATTTGCTGCTACAATTTCTCTGTGCCTTCTATTCTGTTCTCTCATTTGGTGGTTTCATACAGAAAGTCTCCATCTCTCTAAAACCTTTATTTTCTTCTTCCTCATTCCATGCATTATTTCATCTTTGTACTACAAAAAAAAATACCCTGTTCTGAGGTTTCTGTGCAAGGAAAAGCTAATTCACTTGTTATATGATTCTTTCCCTTCCTGATCATGTCAGGTCCAAGTAGTACATTTTTACCCATTTTCAATTATTTTTTAAGAAATATCTTGCTCTGAAAGATTGGTTTGAAACAAGTCATAATAATAATATGCATGGAAAACCAACAGATTTTAACAACTGACATTATCTTTGATGTCCTGATCGTGATCTGTGACAGTTTGAATGTTTCCTGAGTACTTGCATTATGTCGCTTTATTTTTCCCACAAATTGGAATGAATATTTCTATACTGTAAAGAATAGACTGTCTTAATATCTTTATCCTCCGTCAATGAAATCAACACGCTGTGTGTGCAAGAATACTTTCTATTTTTTCAGATAGCAAGAAACCAGCTTTCTGATTTTTTTTGCAAAACAAGTCAAATGTAAAACATTTTCTTTGAATTGTTGACATCATGATTCGGTTTCATTTGCTGTTGGATTAAATTGGAGATTTAATGATTAAAAATCTACTGATTTAACTAATTTTCATTGTGATATAAATGTGGTTATGTTGCTTTACCTTTAATTAGCTTAGTGAAATCCAGAAATTAGCTCATTAATATGGTGGGTTAAGTCTACACTTGCTTGCTCACTCCTTATAATATAAAATACATTAAAAGATCAACAGACTGCCTTCATCCCATCAAATTGAAGCAAGATATTGGGTACAACCCAGTGAAATGCTCCTTTTTCCAGACCCTGCTCATATTTGCTTTGATACTAGTAATGTTCTTGCTGCTAAAATTGCCCTGTCAAGTAATTTGGAAGGGTGAAAAATCCACCTGACCTGAACTGTTAGCCTTGCCTAATCACTCACTATACTTGCAGGTGAACAGGTCTAGTGTCATCACCCCTTCCAGTCCACCATGGCATCAAAAAGCTGTAACACTGTCATTGTACATCCAAAGAAAAAGTGGCAGCCAAATAAACATGTGCTTTGTTCTCTGTTATTGCTTATGTAAAGTGGCTCTGATGGTGAAATGGGAAAAAAAGTGCTATTTGCTCTGCTGTCTAATCAGGAAACTGCTTTTTTAATGAATGTATTGTTCAGCTCAGAGTACTGAATTGAAATGAATTTGTTAGCCCCAGTAACACTGTTGCTCATCATGCAAATCAAATGGTGTTTTCTTTAGTTTCTGCCAGTTATAAAATGCCAGCGCTTGTCAAACGCAAAGACAAATTACCTTGCCTTGCCTCTGATCTTATTTATAGAACAAGGGAGCAACACTCTTATGTGTACTACCTTAGTCCTCCACAGATTCTCAAGAGAGAGATGGAAATGGTCATGTGAAGAAACAGAACTGTAGCAGCCAGAGCACTAAGATCTTGTTTTTAGGAAATACTCTTCATGGCTACCAAAAAAAAAGTTTTGATTCAAAGTCCATGAAGCTCCTGGGTCTCTTTTTTTTCTTAAATTCTGTTTCAGTATAGTCTCAATGGTTATCATACAGCAAATAAATAATATGAGGTCCTCAATATATTGTGGGTTTCCACACTTTCTTGTACAGTATTAAGAATCTGTCAATCTGAATAAGGCAAACAAAATTTAAATTAACATTATTGTAACAAGATAAAAAAAGTATCCTCCTTAGGTTTGTAAGCTGGACATTCTTAGAGCAGAGACAACTCTCCAAATATTTACAAGTTCTTGAAACACATAATGTGATGCTGTAAATTAATATTTGTCTTGAAACTCCTTTCCTATGAAAGGGAGGACCCACCAGAAATTCAGAAAACACTGAAATGTCAAACATGAAAGCATTACTTTATCAAAGAGAACTCACTTATGGTCAAAAATAGAAACTGGCATAGGAACTGAAGCTTCCATTTTCAAAGCCAACATGGAATAAGATATGTGCAGAAAGGGTAAAATGTGTGAGAACTTTTAGCTGCATCTCTGAGCTGCCCGAAATCAGGGTGAGTGAAAACAAATCAGTCTATGCAGCTACTGAAATGCGAGATAAGGCTGCTGTGTAATAAAGAGCTTTCAGATCACTGAACAACTGCTTGTGCTTAAACTCCTGCCATGGGAAATGATCTGGCAAGAATTAACAACAGACGTTTGTAATTACATACTTTGGTAACCTGGTTAGCCATTGCTGAATGGATAAAACCAGCTGGTGAAATGTTTGTTTTGGCCTGGTCCCATGATAATGTTTTAGATGTAGGCTCATTCTTCATTTGAGGAAATTTGACAAAGGCATTTCCTTTCCCAGTGTGGGCTGACAGAGCCCTTACATGCCTTTGGTTCCCTTTGACTCAAATGGGAAAATGCCAAACAGTGACTAAATAGCATCTCCATCCCTAGCTCCCTGGACTTACTCCTGCATCTCTCTTCCAGCTGCTGTTCTTGCCCAGTAACATTCCCTGGTTGAGAGATGCAGCCTTCATGCTCTTGTACCAGTGATAAATAGTAAAACAAGTGACTAGAGAGATAGTCTCTTCATTGCCAACAGAATGCCATGCATGAGTGAAACACTTTGAAACACATTGAAACCACTCTGTGGAGATACTGAGAGCAGACAATGCATGAAAGGCCCCTCACATGTGGCAAAAGTACAATGCAGGACAGAGACTGGGATCACAGTGTCCGTTACATCCATTGGGAATGCCTAATACCTGCCTTCTATGAATCCTCTGTTCTTCAGTCCACTACTCAGTCCTTGAGTCAGTAAAACTTTCTGGGTGAAAATTTTGTTGGAACTGACAGGTTCCAAAGAAAAATGCCCAATTTTCAAAATAAAAAAATAAATATGGGGATTAGGACTTTGGGGACAAGTAGAAGTGGAGCCTGTATTTAGTCCTGATACCATGCAAGATTCCAGTTACACGACTGATAAGAAATGCAATTAATGCAGCTCTGAAACGTAAAAGTACCTTACAAGAAAATTAAAGAGAAAGTTACAAGCACAGAAGATAGTTTTGGTATCTGCAAGAATGAACACCAGAAAATTAAAGCTGGAGACAGCAGCTGTTTTGAAACTTGTTTGAGAACTCAACACCTTGCTTTATTCTGCTTGCCTCTAAATTAAGTGTCAGGGTTATGCAGCTATCCACTCGAAGGAGATTACGATTTGTAAACAGAAAAAATAGAAAGGTACCCACACCTAATATCGTGAAGAACATGTGTGGAGAATCCTGAATCCAAAACCATGGGCATAACTCAGAAGTTTAATTTTATCTACCTCTTCTTGACAACTTTACCTGAAGACTTTTCTTCAGATGACATGGACCTGAATTAAATGACATTTATTTCTATGATGACTTTGTTGTTCATATTAACTCTTCTAAAATAAAACCCCACAAAATAAACCACCACAATATTCCCTGTGACTAAAGTATATCCCAGAATAGTGCTTGTAAGACTAATGAGATCACCGCTTTCCTGACACATCTCAGATAAGTGGGCTGCTGGAGAGAAGAGTTTGTGCTACACTGCAACCCGTCAAGCGTCATCAACAGTGACTCAGACTTCAGAAAATTATCTTGGTGTAATTATTTCAGGAATCCCCACAGTGGGTCTATTAGAGATGACAAGTTAACTACTTGAGCCTGACAGGCAGGATCACCATAAGCTGCAGTGCTCCAACAGCATATGTAACTCTCTCTTAAGGAAGCTCAGCTACAGAACAGTCAGCAGCAGGCTGAGACGGCAGCACCCCTCCTGGCTCTCTCCGTTATCCCGCCCTGAAATAATGCATTTTTGACCACTTGCCTGGGCCAATCTCGAAAGGAAAGATTTTAAAACATTTTCCCCAGGCCAACACTCTAGGTTGTAGCAGGCTCAAGTCATGGAGAGCTCAAGGTTGATTCTCATGACCCAACAAAAATCCTTAAAAAGACTTTATAAATACTTGTTCTGTACATCCTCAATGTAATTAATATATGCTTGTGAAGACGAGACCTGGGAAAGGAGGCACTCGGGAAGGAGATCTGTGTGTTCTCTACTGTCAGACTGCTTAAACCTCATGATACTAACATCAGCTAGTTTCAAGACAGATCACAAACCTCCAAAGGGACTTCTGATATATGTGAAACTAAAGAGTCATCTTTGAAAATTATTTGAACTTTTGAAATCCTACATGTTCTGACTGAATTTAGAATCACAGAATCATAGAATGTTTTAGGCTGGAAGGGACGTCTAGAGGTCATCTGGTCCAACCTCCCTGCACAATTAGGAACATCTCTATCTAGGGCAGGTTTCTCAGAGCCCCATCAAGTCTGACCCTGAATGACTCCAGGGACTGGGCCTCCACCAGCTCTCTGGGCAGCCTATTCCAGTGATCTATCACCCTCATATTAAAGAACTTTCTTCTAATATCTAGTCTAAACCTATCCTTTCCTAGCCTAAAACCATTGCTCCTTGTCCTGTCATTACAAACCCTTTTGAATAGACCTTCCCCTGCCTTCACGTAGGCCCCCTTTGGGTACTGGAAGGTCACTATAAGGTCCCTCCAGAGCCTTCTCTTCTCCAGGCTGAATTTAAGGAAAAAAAAAATCATTCACCTTTCTTTGTCTCAGTATATTTATAGACAAAATAGGAGAAATAATTATTGTAATCTTCCAAGAACCAGAAACATTTCTAAAGGCATCTAAGCTGCAAAGAAAATAAGGTGATTGGGGGTTAAGCTATTAGGCTGTATGGGAATTCTGAAAATTTATCAGACAGAATTAAGCTGATATTTTTCAAGCATATCAGTGTTTTCTGAATGTAAATGCTACACGGTACTAAATGGTAATTTATTTTTTTCCTTTTGTGATTGATGTTTTCTGTTTACTAGACTGCCATGGAAACAAAGCATCTGTGATTCTGAGGACCGCTAACTGCGGCTATGTGCTGTTCTGTTAGAGGGAATCCTGTAACCCCAAATTCAGAAGAGCTCTGGGGAGAGATGGGGAGTTGTAGTCTTGTTAGGCTTTGCACTGGCAAGGGTTTTGTGTTGATTTAAAGAAAGATTCTAGAGACAGAAGAAATATAAAATAAAGGTCTCTGTGTAAGATTAGAAAGATAAAATCTGATCTCCCCCAAGTGATCAGTGAAAGCAAAGGATCTTTGCCTTGCACACAGACAGAAAGCTGATAAACAGAAACATCTGTAATATGCATTTAAAGAGGAGATGTCCCTCAGATAAAATGCTAAGAGAGATTTATTGTACAGCTGGATTCAAATGGAAGGTACAGTTTTCAAGCAGGAGGTGGGTTCGTCTTGTGCAAGATTAGAAGGTACAGTTTTCTGCAAAAATGGGGAACATGTTTATATTTATGGAGGATAAAATACTACCATTTTCATGATGTAGCTGAGCAAGGGTTCTCTGAAGTGGGATAGACCCGAGGAACACTTGGTGACACAACTTCTCCATATTAGCTATTTTCCTGAATTTGTGTACGGTTCAGTTCACTCATGACAGGTTAGACGTCTTTGCAGAGTTCCCGCAACACACTTCTTGGCTATAACACCAATATCCACTCACTGGCATCTGACGCAGGATTAACAGGAGGCTGAGGGGCAGGGCAAGGGCATGGAGAAATACCTTTCTGTCCGCTGAGGGTGAGAGTGTAACAATTAATGTCTAGCACTACTCCAAGGAAACGGACTTTGAATTTCTGTAAAGGTTGGTCCAATGAGGTGGCAAAAGAATAGATGAGGTACCTGTATAAACTCCTACAGGTATTTTGTAAGGGAACGTCTGATTTTCTGCCTCACTCTCTATTGATACCTAGTATGAGTCCATTCAGACAGCTTTTATAGGAAGAAAACTGACTATCTAGCTAAGGAGACCCTTTGCCCTTCAAGGAACAAGAGCTTCCCAGTGCCTAAACAAGAAAAAAAACCATCCCAGCCTGGATCATGGCATGTGAAAGGATGGTGCTACAGCATTTAGTCTGTGGACAAAGGCCCAGAGCCTAAATATGAATATAAACCTACTCTTGAGATCTTCTAGGTTCTTTAGGAAACACCTTCAGAAAGTAAGTGATGTTTTACCAATGGGAGACAGGGCTATTTAATATGATTTTTCCATATAGACTTTTATCCTGGACAATTCTACAGAACCTTACACAGTGTCATTAGAGGAATGAAGAAAATAACTGACTAAATATTCATCAGTCTGTTATCAATTTAATATGCTTTCAACCTTCATGGAGTACTTAGAGGAGGACAACTACTGTGCTGGAGTGTTTTTAAAAGGGAAAATTTTGAAGCTCAGGAATGTGAATAATGCCATCATATTTCTGTGGCTAAATAGCTAATCTGGAGGAGGTGCATTTTTGTTTTCTGCTCAGATATTTGAATTGAACTAAATGAACTTTTCACTAGAAATTGTTGACCAAATTCTGTGAAAAAAATAAAAATCATTATGTGTTTTAAGACTTTGTAATCTATAGGTGGAAGAAAAAATTGGAAGAAACTTATTTCATTAACTGTTATAAATTATTTGTTCTTCTCTTGCCAATTGACTGCTTATCCTTCAGCAGTTTTTAGGCCAGATCTTCATACTATGACTCAATACTATAATGAAGAGATGCTCCAGGCAAAAACATATTTCTTGGAGAAACTTCAGGAGGCAACCTTCTACAATGGAAGCAAGAATAAGACGGAATAAACATCTATCTTGTCATACTAGAGAAACTGTTCTTTGGGAAAGTTTTCTCTGCAAGCGAGAACAAAGTGAAACTGTTTTTTCTGGTACTTACACTTTCCCTTGCCTCTGTTTTGTGTTCTATTTTATCCAGTCACTATTTTAAGTTATGCTTTTTTGACAGTTTATCGGTGTAGTTATTAATATTTCCAGTCTTTTGGTTATTTAGGTTGTTCAAAAAAAGCTGTATTGATCTTGAACTTTTGCTAGCTTCCTGCAGAGCCAAGAGGTTCCAAAGCCATGTAGGATACCAGTATTGCAGTAATTGCATCAGTCAATGCCCTTCACTATGCCTTCCTAGAAAGTCTATATGCATCCTGGCCCTAAGATGCTTATTGACTAAAGGAAAAAAAATTACTATCCTTGCCAGAACTTTGAATTTCACTCTTATACTTTTTTTTTTTTTTTAATTAATGAAAATAGCCACCATATTAAGTTTATCCTTACCGTAAATCAAGGTGTTTTTCACATATTTATAAGAAGTACAAATTTTGGACCATAGATTTAAAGTAATTTATCTTTGATTTATACTTACGGTGTAGTGTTGTAAAGGAGATCTGTACAAATGAGCTGCATCTTCCTAACCATGCAAATGAGATTTACCACCCTGAGGGGAAAAAAAACCCAAAACACAAAACTATTAAAGAAGCAGTCTCATTATTCCTTCATTCTCATTTGCTTTTTTACCCCACTAAAGTGCTACTGAAGAACAGCAGATTTGCCCATAAAATCCAAATTAAAAAAAAAAAAAGGAAAGAAAAAAAGAGCAGAAAAAAGATCTTTAAAAAACCCCATAGGCACAGAGTTTATTTTGTTTTATTTAAAACATATATGATAAAGTGACAGAAACAGTAGTGCTTGATTGGTCTTGACATGAAGCTCCCAGCTGCCCAAAACATTATGGTAGGCTGACTGTCTCCTTCTGATTAGATCTGACAGATTATTAGAATAGTATTATTAGGTGGACTGTGAGAGTAGGAACTGACACACAATTTCACTGTATAGCAGGACATCACTATCTATTGCATGATGCTTGATTCTATCAGTATTTTTTTCTCTTTTCTCTGCATCTTCTTTTTTTTTTTTTCCTTCCTTTGTTTTGTTTTGTTTCCCTTATACTCCCTATGAATTTGTGATATAAGTTGTGTATGCTTAACATATGTTAGCAAGCTGTCAGCTGACAAGGTAACATCTTGGTCATAAGTATCACTATCACTATGAGATGTAGAGAGGTACTTTGAGTCCTTTGTAATCTGTAGGTGGAAGGAAATCTTTGCATCCCATTTTCTATGGTCCACCTATCAGGTTCATTTTATATCTACTGCAAATAGCAAAGTCATCTGAAACACTAAAGGAAATTAATAAGAATAGTAGCAGAGCCTTATTTTGTTGCGTGTAAGAGCCCTGGGAGTTGTGACAGGTATTAAGCCTCCATTTCCACGCACTGATAAAACAAGTAAATAGATGCACCAGGCCTTTAAAACAAATCATATATTTTTAAAGATGTAAAAAAGCATCAAGAGAAGCAGTGTGGCTGTATCTTTTATGCTGTAAACAGCCTTTTTTTCAAGTATTCAGAACAATGCAACTGCCATGGCAATTAGGGGAATGATATCTATGTGGAATGATAGTAGTGATACAGGACAATTAGGAAGCTTGCTGTAACTGTGCACCTTTCGTGTTGCTTAACCAGACTTTTCCTCCCAGCACTTACTTTTCTGATGTTAACCCCCAAGTTTGTTTAAACTGCCACCCATTCCAATGGGTTGGGCTGGCAGTGAACATTACTGTAAAAGTTGTTTAACACTTCATTAAGCAAACTTGCTTATAACCCTTCTTTAACCAAAACTCTACTGCTGAATGGAAACAAAATGTTGTTCTGCATAGCAATGAGTCAAGCGTCATGTGGAAAGAAATTGGATGTTATCAGGCAGTGAAGGTTATACAGTAAAACACAGGGACAAATGGACTGCATTACAATTTGCGGTGTGAATTTGCCACTTCAGTGAAACTCTTTTGATGTGCGTTTACATACCGCATTTGTATGTGTGGGATGGTAAAATGTGCAGGATGGCCATATATAAATTGGTATCTTATTTTAAAAGTACACTAAAGGAAATGTTAAATCACTGCAGAGGGATGCTTCCTATCTTTTTAAAAGAATGGATAGCACTTGACTTTGGCTTTGCAGTTTCTCAAGTGCGACTGTGGCTGCAAAAATATGAGAATCACAAAGAAAATACAGGAGAGTGACATAAAAATTCTGTGATCTGAATTATTTGTCTATAGAGTTTCCACTTATTAATAATGTCAAGTTGAATGTGAGGCAAGGGATGGATTAGATGACCTCCCTAACCATTTTTCTGATATTTTAAAACCTCATACTATCAAAATCTCTACTGCTTACCAAAGGACTGTATGTTTTATATGCAAATATTTTGCCTGCAGGATTTCTACAGCTCAGTTTAGCTCACTGCTGAGCTGTAGTTCTCCTCCCATCTTTATCAGACTGGTCTCTTAGAAAAGAGCTTCAGCTGAGAAAAGCTCCTGAGCTAGAATGGGGTGTAATGCAGTAGGCCATTGAAAAAACCTCTCACTGTATTTCATTTCACTGACAGTTTTGGACATAGTTCCTCTAATTTAAAACACAAGGTTCTATTCCTCTCCTAGAGCAGTGAAGTATGGTTTGGGAAATCAAAGTACCAACATAATCACTAATAATTAGTGGTTACAAATAATCTGGTTTCTCATTCAGTTCAAAACCTTTCATATGTGTCCTGTTTTGGGCTGGGACAGAGTTTTTCTTCCTAGTATCTGGTACAGTCCTTTGTTTTGGATTTAGTGTGAGAATAATGTTGGTACCGCACTGATGTTTGAGTTGTTGCTAAGTAGCACTTATCCTAACTTAAGGATTTTTCAGTTTTCCATGATCTGCCAGAAAGAAGGTGAACAAGAAGCTGGGAGGAATCATGGTCAGGATGGCTGATGCAAACTAGCCAAAGGGATACTCTACACCACAGAACATCAGAGTCATTATATAAACCAGATGGAGTTGGCTGGGGGTGTGGATCAATTCTTGTGGACTAGCTGGGCATTGGTCAGTGGGTGCTGAGCAGTTGCATTGTGCAGCACTTGTCTTTTCCTAGGTTTTATTTCTCCCTCTTTTAAGAAGATTCCTTTTTATTCTAATAATTATTAGTATATCTTTTTATTATTACTGTTCTTATTCTGTTTTGTTTTATTTATTTTAGTTATCCAATTATTCTTATCTCAACCCCTGAGCTTTATTCTTTTTGATTTTCTTTTCCATCCCACTGGGAGGGGGGAGAAGGGAGTGAGTGGCTGTGCAGTGCCTAATTGCTGGATGAGGTTAAACCATGACAATAGGACAGAAGTGTCTACTATCAGAAGAGAGGTATAAATATCTTCTTTACAAACGTCACTTCCTTTGTGGCTTCACATCTATCATCTCACATCAACAATGACATTGTTTAGTGGCTAACTGGACCATCCACTTAGACAATCTTTTAGCATTAGAGTTACAACACCTTTATTGAATCTCTTTCCAAGAAATAATTGTGAAATCACAAGCTGCCACAGTCCAGAGCAATGCAGTTTTATCCATATAGCATGGTTCCACAGGATCTCATTTAATAACTACTACAGCCAGTGTAAAGATTTCTAACCACCTAAGGAGGTAAGGGTTCAGGCCTTTAATTTGTATATTAGTCTTTCCCATGTCTAGATGCATTTCAGTGATGAACCATCACACAGAGTTAGTGTCCTGATTTCTCCCTGTCTGAGGAAACCTGCAGTACCTCTTGTGGTAAAGCGAGAAAACAAGCAATGACCTGGGCACTGTTGTGAAGGGAATCCAGACATGGGACTTTGAAAGACCTTACATTTTTCAGCACATATTTAGTCTTTTAATGTCTAACACTCTAATCCTGTGTATTCTTTTTTAATTACTGTGCTAGAAAACCAAAATCACTTCTTGTTTGAAAATAAAGTTTTCTACCAGCCCTACTACACAGGCCACTTCCTTCCAGGGCAGCTCTGTTTACTTCAGATTGCAATGGTATGCGGGATGGTTTCAATTTTGCTACATCCAGTCCCTGCTGGGGAGGAATAGTGAAGGCAGAATCTCTTTCATCACTGAATATTAGTGGTATATGGAAGACAAGAAAACATAAAATGAAGGTAGAAGATAAATACAAAAGCAGTGGCAAAAAATGGTATCTTCATGAGTGAGAATATTATCCTAATGGCATTTTTTAGTCTGATTTCTGGGTGTTGCTTCTGCAGGGACAAATTGGCGGACAACTCATTTCAACAAAAGCAGTCTGAGACAGGTCTGGGTGTCCATGCCCTGCAGTGCCCGGATTCCTTGACAGTTCATTGGTCAACTCTCAGCACACTTCACATTGGCTGAGGCCAGTGGCACAAGGAGGGATTTCCTACACCTCCGTGAGGCAATGCTTGATGCTGCCTTTTCTCAATGCCCATCCTTCCAGCTTTGGCTGATTATCTGCTCCCTCTGTATCAAAAGTGAGGTGAGTCAGGTATGTGAGAGAGCAACAAAGTCATGTTCATGGATGTGAGTGTGTCTGGCATCATCAACATAATCTGTTGTCCATTGCTTCAGTTCCTCAGTTGAGCATGACTGTTAGCATCTGAGATCTTAAACACTCTACAGAGTCCACAGGAGATTCAGAGACCGTGGGTATCTCTCAAATTGCTGCATGTACTCAGCAGTTCTGTGTTGTTATTGTTCAATATTAGTGCACGTCAAGCAGAGGCAGTATGGCAAAGACAAGAATGAGAATGAAGTGGGAAGTCATGAGCTCTGATTTTGAAGATATGGAAAGTCACTCTATGCTAATATTCCCATCAGCATAATAACTCACGGCACAGAGATCTACCATGATGTTGCAGTGATTAGTTAATATCTGTGCAGCTCTTTGCATTTGCAAGTTCTTATTCATCACTCTGTTCCACCAGTTTTATGAGTTGGTGCTAATAATCACTGACGGGTGCTATAAAAGTGATCAATATTACTATTAAAACATCAAGATTCTTCTTGCAATCACTCAAAGAGAATGAGTATCTACAAAAATTTTAGGATCAAAATAGTTAATGGAGTGAATAAATTATTCAAAGATGCTGGCAATGATGTTCTTCTGTTAATTAATAAGATATGTCTAGGGACTTCCAATTGTCTCTCAGAGTAAGCTATACTTTCAGCTGATGCCAAAAGGTTGTTAGAGAATGGTTGATCTCTGAAGTGCTTCTGCAGTTCAGACCTGGATGACTTCTGCAGGATCTAGCTCAAGCTTTGCCAGTCCATGACTGAGTACAGAAGACCAGGTGACTGGGGAAGACAATCTTGGCCAAGAGCAAAGCACGGATGTCATTGTGGCTCTGTTGTACATTTGGCTCTTATATTTCCTCTTAACTGTTAAAAATGAGACCAAAAGCAGGTAAATGTGTCAATGTCACTGGTGTTGGCAGCTGCACCACTGAGTGGCTTCTGAAGAGAATCAAGGAAGGAATTCACCCAGAGCCTGCAGCATTTCTTTTCTTCAGGCTTAACCAGCAGAAAACACTTAGTTTTCTTAACAGAACTTGCCTCCTCCAGCAAATCTGTCCAGGATGGTATGCAGGGACATAGAAAGAGAAAAATGAACTGCTTCTAGAAATGACCAGTTCTCTGGCCAAAAATCCTTGTTTTGGCTCCATCTCCAGCCATTTTAGCACACAGTTACAGGAGACATGGAAAAGTATGGGAAGAAAAAGACCACAACAACAACAAAGAAAAAGCTTGTCATGAAATGACCATGAAAAGACATCACTAACACCAGTCACCAGTCAAAAGATATATTTATGTTCTGCATTTCCTTTTATGCAAAAGAGGAAGATGTGATAAATAATACATGACTTCATGTGATCACTCTGTGTTCAACTTTTAATGTTTTGATTGTTTATTGGTAAATGATAGCATAGTCATTGATTATCGTGAATTCTTGCAAAATTATACTTCAAAAAAGAGAGAAGCTTGTATATATTTCAAACTGCCATGGAAATGAATGTATTTAAAATATTTTCCCTTTATTTTAAGAGAAGCTATGGTAAAAGATGTGATATATTACCCTGTAACTCTGCGAGTCATTCTCAACACACCACCTACACTAAATGTATTAATAACTTCCCTAAGGTGAGTGTCATGCAGAGCACAGATGAATGTTATTGATGTTTTCCATTTTTAAGGCTTTCTAGTCACAGTGGTTGAAATGTTTGCTTCTTATTTTCATGCCATTAATTTTGCATGTTTCTCACTGTCAATATGTACCAGGTTAAGATTCTAAAACATTCTTAAGAACCAATGTTGAATCTTCAAATAATATATGTTTTATTTTAAAATTAAATCTGTATTATCTTGTTTTTCTAGAGATATCCCCCAAACCACAGTTACAAAAAATGAATCTATAACCTCAGTTAAATATTAACAAAGTTAAATACTGACAATTATTTAACATTTTTAATAATTAAAATATATTTGTTTGTTTGCATTTTAAGATAGAAAAATCACTGTTCGCTTCCATATTAAGTAGACAAGTAATAAGTGTGAATTTCTAGTGCAGCAAAACTACCTGTCCTCATGATCCCATGGGTCGTAAAAAGAGAATTAGATAGGATCTTTAAATCTGAATAAATCTGAATGAATGAATCTGAATAAATTCCCCTAGCTGGCCTTCTCATGATGACTCCCTAACTAGAAGAAGCTCCCTTTCTGACTGACATGACTTGTTAGACTTCTTGGAATAACAGTGAAGAATTATTTTCCTTCTGTCTGTGTGCATTCTGCTTTGGAAGTGACCTGGTCCTTCACTTACTTCACTGCTGCACCAATTAATCCAGACTTCTGGAAATCTTAAATTCCATCACTGTCTCTCATACACTTCTTGACCATCACACCATTGACCAGAGGCTCATTTAAGTGTGGAAGATATAATTCCCATGTAAATTAACCTATAGTACATCAGTGGCACTTTTAACAGTCTAATAATGTTTAATATGAATTAAAAAATTCTTATGTCCCAATCACATGATTTCTTGCCAAGATGAAAAGGAAGAAAAGCTTTTGGATTGCCTTACTATCTTAGACACTGACACAACTACCACAACAGCAGGAAAAAAATAGTTTAACAGCACAAATGATGATATTCCTGTTATGGTCTATGCATTGCAAGTGAGGTAATACTCTTTTAAGTAACTTGAAACATTTGGTCATAGCATGATGGCATGTGCAAGTTCAATCTCACATGGAAGAAAAAGCAAAATGTGTGCAAAAGTGGAATATCCCAGGGAAAAATGCTCTAGTGGTTCATGAGGTTAATGATGCCTATAAAATAGAGAGAGGTTCCCAGGCATTTGAGACTCCAAGACTTTCACTTCCACTGACTGCATGGGGTACCAGCTCAGCCTTTGATCACCAGCCTCAACAGCTTTGCAAGCTCATTCTCAAACATTCCTAAAATTCATCAGCTGAAGACAAAAGTACCAAAGTTGCTCAGCTGTAGCTTAGCACAGGTTATCAGGTTAGACAGAAATCCTTCTTGCTAGGACATCTCTTGTAAAACTAAAATCAGATTGATGAACGAAAGCACACAGACTGTAAGTATACATGCAAGTTTGCCAAACCAGGTTCCTTTATCACAGTTTGAAATGTTGTCAGGCTTGTCTTAGGTACTTTTCCTCCTAAATAAACTGAATACATAGATACTCTCAGACAAGACTGCAGTATCAGGTCCATTTGCTCTGTCTGAAGAACATCTCTGAACATTTCTGCAATAAGGCTTGCCTTTTGCCTTTGCCAAAATTCCCTGCTTTCCCACTGCTCTAGGATGACACGTGAAGTCTACTGCTGCTCTTTGCCAGCTTCACTTGTATTGCGACTGTGAGCTATGGTGTGGTGATATTATTAATATAATTAATTTTAGAATTATATGATGAAGTGCTTTAATTTCCAACTCCGATCACCTTCTCTCAACCCTGCCCACTGACTCATCTTTACCCTCTAGTGTTTGAAATCTCTTAATGCCTTCAAAGAGCAAAAGAAAATGGTTTCCTTTTTTTTTCCTTCATACTGGAGTCTCACCTTTTTCTGTGCCATTTGGAAAAAGTGTAGAAAGACTCTTAATCCCCTTCATTGGGAAGGTCAAAATGGCTAAAATCACAACAGATGAACTAAGCTATTACAATCAGGCTCTCCTAAACCCACCAAGTCTTTCTTTTGAATATTCAAAAGCACTTTCTTTCTGAATGAGTAGCTTCCTTGATGCTCTGAGGCCTCTACTGCATCCACTGTACAGAGCTCTAGCACATCATGTCTGCTTCATAGAGTACGTAATTCACACCCATCTGACACTTGCATAGTGATTAAAATGGACCTGTGTCTAAATTAAAACAATGTCACTCAGCTTCAGTTATTTGGGCACTAAAATTGCTTAAATCAATATTTAAAGATTTTTTTTAAATTGCATTTCTTATTAATGACAAAGAAATGCAATGTGTGTTTCACTTCAGTCCGGATGGCACTGCTTCTGTAGGTGTCTCCCAAACCAGAGTTACAAGAAATGAATACATTCAGTTTAAGCGTTTCAGGGTCTCAGTTATATTTATTCTCTCTTGTACAATATGTAATGCTCACTTTTAGAAACAAATATTCCCTTGCTTTGAGAGACTTTCTGCTGTATGATTGAGGTAAAACACCATGATGGGAGGTATTTGTTTAGGAGTACCCTCCATTAGACATGACTGCTCTGATCCTTTGAAACTTCTGGATTTGCAAAGGTGATAATATCTACAAGATTATCTGAACAGTGTACACAGATCCTGTGTAAAAATCAAGCAATTAGTAGACATTTGACAATTCAGAAGCTGTAAAAAATTAGCTGGTACTGTATGCGCATACAATTACAAGGAAAGAGCCCAAGAGCATAACTATTATTTGATTATGACAATTAAAAAGCTGAAGTTAAATTTCACCCTGCACCTTGCTGAACTTTATTTTACTAAATCTATTCTCTGTGAGGGCCTATTCTAAATTCTTGCCAATGTGATCTGAAAATAGACAGAATTTATGACTTTCAGAGCAAGTAGCAAATCTCGTTGGTGTCTGAGGTAGAGAGACAGCAACCGTTGCTCATATTCATCTTTAGCCATGGCTGTGGGCATGAGAAGAGATATAGCTCCTGATATATTTCCATGCTGCATCAATAAATATATTTTTAAATCACGCCACTGGTAGTTTCTTATCATT
Source organism: Megaceryle torquata (assembly GCA_024611175.1). Taxonomy (NCBI): domain Eukaryota; kingdom Metazoa; phylum Chordata; class Aves; order Coraciiformes; family Cerylidae; genus Megaceryle; species Megaceryle torquata. Next base: position 37,506 of record JANIJG010006819.1, read on the forward strand.
TTTTGATAGTACCATAAGCCAAGACCAATAAAAAACAGCTACTGACTTGGACTATTTATCCACAGAAAAGAATAAAACCCATCAAGCCTTGTGAGAGTTATCTGGATAAGGGATCTGGAAATGAGGGATAGTTTCTGCTCATGTCTTTGTCCCTTCCCTCGCCCCAGGGGCCAGGCAGATGGAGGGAGCAAACAAATTTACCTTTTGTCAGCAAGAGTATCAGGGCAATCTAGAAAAGCATTGTTCTCCTGCAAGAACAGTGTTAATTATTATTCTGAGGAATAAAAGGAAATTATGGGTGTTAACTGCTTTAATGGCTGTAGAAGGCATCCCAGAGAAAGGCTCAGGCTTGTGTCTATGTGTACAATCTACCCTGATAAATATCAGATGAGAGCCCTCAGAGATGAACACTAAAGGGAGGTTTCAGAAAGCATATGGAATTTTATGTAACATTTATATACATTTAGATGAGGAAAACACTTTCAAAGGAATATACTGGAGTCAGTAAATTCTAAATTCTAACTCAAATGCACAGCTTCAGTGAGTTTGAAGACAGTTACATGTATCTAAATTTGAGGGTTGAGCCTGGACATATTCCAAGTGATAAACTGTTGTTAAAAGAGAAGTCCAGCACTAGGCTGATTATTCCTGTTGTCACTATTATCCAACCTCCCAAAGTCTCTGGGATACACAGATAAGGAGCTGGTATGAATGAGTGAGTCACTGAAGGAAAATTACTAGTCAAAGAAGAAATTACATTTTGGAATTGTTGACTTTCAGTCACCACACCAGCAGGTGTGCCCCGTGCAAGGAAGACGTTGTTTATTTAGCAATATCAATGTTTGCTTTGCAGAGTCCATGTGGCTTCCCACATGTGTCTGAACCTCCTCAACTGCCCTTAAGTTTCGGTTTTGTTCTCTACTGTAGGCAGGCTCTCTGCTTCCACAGTAACACAGCACCATAGTCAGAATTAAGGACTGACTTTTGATATATTAAAAGCAATTATATAAAAGACACAGCTTATAGCACCCTTTGTAAACATCCAGCGAAATACTGCAGAATTCATGCCCTGTGTGGGACAGGCCTGTTGTTTGATACAGAAACCAACCATCTGTTGGACAGAAAGGCCATCTTGCTGCTTTGTTATACCATGAGGAGACAGTTCAGCCACTTTGACAACTGCTGTTCAGTTAAAAGTCTCTGACTCCAGGTCTATTCTGTCATTATTTTTACATACCTTTATTTTTTTCTCTCTCAGATGATCCCAACTACTGAAATGGCAAAGGCATAGCACTGATGGCAATAATTATTTCTGCTTGGCTTTTTGTTAATTGTTTTTGTTGCTTTTGGTGTGGGATTGTTTTTTTCCCCTCTATCATCACTTTATTGTTTTCTAATAAAATTGAGTTTTAAAGAAATTGCAGGACCCCTGCATTGCCAGATAATTGTATCTTCCTCAAATTAATAACCAGCTCCAGAGAGTACAATTAGGAATGAGAAGTGTGACAAAAAAATATGCCTGACTGTGTAGTTTTTCATTAAATAACTGATAAGAAGTAGGCAACATAATTATTACAAAGCAGCTGGATTCCTGGTTGGGTCTACTTTATTTTCTACTTTGCAACCACTACCACTAGGAAGCATTATCTGTGCTGGGGGACTTGGAGAGGTATGGCACCATTCTCCTTTAACATCTTTGTTGGAGACCTGGACAGTGGGATTGAATCCAAAACTCTCCTTGGTGAGATGGTCTTTTTGTGTTCAAAACCACCGTAGGAATTATTTTGAATTGGGTAATTTGCATACTGCATTACAAGGTTGGCACTGGCCCAGTTCATCTGTCATTTTAGGGCTGTGATGAGTACAAGGAAGGAAAGTCTGAAAAATCTGTAGGCTGTTACCTTCTCATTGCACATGTAGACATGAAAGACTGACTAGAAACAGGCAAATGATCTTTTAAATACATATATATGTACATTGTCCTTATTTTCAGGTGGCTTCAGAAGAAAGACCCAGGAAACTACAGGTCAGTCAGTCTCACCTCTTTGCCTGGCAAGACCATGGAGAAGATCCTCCTGAATGCTCTGCTAAGGCATGTGAAAATGAGGAGATGACTGGTGGCAACCAATATGGTTTCACCAAGGGCAAATCATGCCTGACAAATTTGTTAGCCTTTTACAGTGGAGTTACAGCATTGGTGGATAAGGGAATAGCAGTGGATGTCACCTACCCTGACTTTTTAAAATATTTCAATAGTGTCACACATGACATCCTGGTCTCTAAATTGGAAAGACATGGATTTGATGGATGGATCACTCAGTGGATAAGGAATTGGCTGGATGGTCGCCCTCAAAGAGTTGCGGTCAACTGCTCAATGTCCAAGTGGAGACCAGTGATGAGTGGTGTTCCTCATGGATCATTACTGGGACTGGTGTGGTTTAACATCTTTGTTGGAGACCTGGACGGTGGGATTTAATCCACAAGTTTGCCGTGTGGTGTGGTCAACACGTTAGAGGGAAGGGATGCCATCCGGAGGGATCTGGACAGACTCAAGAGGTGAGCCCATGCCAACCACATGAAGTTCAACAAGCCAAAGTGCAAGACCATGCATCTGGGTCAGGGTCATCCCAAGCACAAATACAGGCTGGACAAAGTATAGATGGAGAGCAGTTCTGAGGAGAAAGACTTGGGGGTCCTGGTTGACAAATATCTCAACATGGGCCAATAATGTGCAAGTACAGTCCCGAAAGTGCCAACCATATCCTGGGCTGTATCAAAAGAAGCATCACCAGCACATTGAGGTTGGTGATTCTCCCCCTCTACTCTGTTCTAGTGAGATCCCACCTGGAGTACTGTGTCCATCTCTGAAGCATCCAACACAAGAAGGACATGGACCTCTTGGAGCAGGTCCAGAGGATGGCCTTGAAGATGATGAGAAGGTTAGAACACCTATCCTGTGAGGACTGGCTGAGAGAGTTTGGCATGTTCAGCCTGGAGAAGAGAAGTCTCCAGAGAGATTTTATTGTGGCCTTCCAGTATCTAAATGGGGCCTACAAGAAAGCTGGGGAGGGACATTTTACAAGGGCTTGTAGATATAAGACAAGAGGTAATAGCTTCAAACTGGGAGGGTAGATTTAGATAAGAAATTAAGAAGTTCTTCACTCTGGGGGTGGTGAGACACTGGGAACAGGTTCCCAGGGAAGTCATGGATTATCCATCACTGAATGTGTTCAAGACCAGGTTAGATGGGGCTTTGAGCAACTTGGTCTAGTGGGAGGTGTCCCTGTCTGTGGCAGGGTGCTTGGGAACTATATGATCTTTAAGGTCACTTTCAACCCAAACCACTGTATGATACTATGATTTGTTTTTATCATATGTACACCCTATAGCAGTCTGGTTTATTTGGTTGCTTGATTTTGTAGTTCAATACAAAGCATCCCCAATAATTGAGATTTACCCACACAAATTCACAACAGAAGTAAATGTGAAGCTTAACTGCTCAGATGCAGATGGAGAATGAGAGTCACTCCTGGGCAGAAAGTTTTCTGCATCTGACTTCATCTCTGCATTTTACCCTTACCTGACCACAGCATTCTCTCATCCCATGCATAAAGTCTCTAGGACAGCAGCAGCAGGAGTTCCTATCATCACTGTGATAAGAACATCACGGGATGCCAGTTTCTGGACTGACTACAGACATCTTGCCTTAGGTTCACAACTGGGATCCACATCATCACAGAATGACAGATCAGCTTCTGTCTCCTTCTACCTACTGCCTGGAGTCTGGCTGTGGGAAATGGATTAAACAGGAAAAAGGTCTGGCTTCCCATCTGAAATTTGCTGGGCACAGCAGTTGCACCACATAATATTTGAAAAGTTTCCCAGATTTAGACTCAATTTAACTGTTATTGCAGTGGATAGAAAAGGAAACCCATTTGCACTTGACATAGTTTAGCTTCTGTTTCTCATTTAAATAGCAATGAATTACTATTATTTTATCATACCAACTGTAATTTTCTAAGGGCAATGTTATGCCAAACACTTTAATATATCTTTTTATGCTTTTGGTCATATTTCTTTTTGTAATCTTGTCTTGAAGTCAGTGAACTTCAAGGACATACTTCAATGGAGCAAATTAGAATTCTTCCAGGATAGCTTTATTGCCATTTCTGTTATTTGAATTATGAGCAATTTTTTAACCAAAACACTTTGTAAACAGGTTATCTTGCCTTGGACCCCTGTGATCTTTTTTTGAAGTGTCCATTTCAGAACTTAGCATGAGGTCAACATATAGCTATAGCTAGGTTTAGTTATTTGGGCTTGTCTGCACAAAAGAGCAGATTTATAATTGTCCTGTGCTTGCTTTGGGGGTGACCTGGCATCACAATGTATTCAAACCAAGACTGAAGAAAATGAGTGTATTGAACAGCTCGCTTAGCTCTCATTTTCACTTCTGAGCTAATTCACAGGAGAAAGAAAAGAGAAGTAATCCCTGAAATTTAACAGGACTTCCCACTGACTGGGAGATGCAAATCTGTTTTGCACCTGAAAACACAGGTTTTGTTGCTGTACTTATCTTTTCCCTGATACAGGTGAAAAGTTAAATGAGGATGAATTGTTTTGGTATTAGTTCTCAATTCATATTTTTCTCACCTCTGCATTTCTCACCGATTTCCACAGAGGAAATTCAATCAACCTATATGAAATCTAACAAGAACAAATACTGTATTCTGTAGTTGGGATGGAGTAATACCAGACACAAGTATAAATTGGGAGTGAAGCAGCTGGATAGCATCCTAGCAGAAAAGCATCTAGTAGTTCTAGTTTACTGTAGGTTTAATAGGAGCTAGCTGTGTGCCCTGGCAGCCAGGAGAGCAAACAGCATCCTGGGGTGTCAAACTGTCAGTGTTTAAGAGGCATCTGGACAATGCCCTTAATACTATGCTTTAACTTTTGGTCAGCCCTGAAGTGGTCAGTCAGTTGGACTAGATGACTGTTCTAGGTCCCTTACAACTGAACTTTTCCATTCCATTCCATTCTCCATTCCATTCAATTCCATTCCTCTTGATACTCTGAGAGGAATTTAGTATTGATGGCTCACCTCACAGGCTGAATCCAAGACTACTAAATACATAAGGAGGCTCTCTGGTAATTTCAATTGGTTTTGGATTAGAATATGGATTACAAAACCAGTCTCTCACACGTTTGTTTCCATTTTTTTTGTAGTCATTACCATGGCCTATTACTTAATTTAATCTGTCACAATGAAAGACCAACACACACTTCTGTCATAAAATGCTCTTCTGTTCTGATTCAAAACCAGTTCAAGATTAGATGTCATGTAAAGAAAAGTGATCTATTCTTCCATATAATTCCCATGTTTTATTTCTACCAAGGGTAAACCAAGATCAGCTCTTCTGCAAAACCAGACTATACAACAAGTACATGAAAGAAAAGTTTTCCTTCATGAAGCTTAATATGAGCAGAAGTTGATTCTGCACAGCAGAAAGCAAACAGACTTGCTTCAAGTTCCATACTGGGTTTTCTTTATTATTTTGTACTGCTTCATTCAAAATTTAATTCTTCCTGGGGGAAAAAAGACCCAGGCAATCTTATTTATAGCTCTGTCACATGGATTAGTTTGTTAGTTTGATCTGGATTACAGTTTATGCATGTTACCAACTCTTTGCTAGAGACGTTTGTCATTTCTCTGTCACGGTGACTTAGGCATCTACCACACACTGCAGCAGCACAAAGAAGCTTCTCAACAAAATTCTTCACTGGTGATAAATGAAAAGAAGAATTTCCATGGGGCAAATGAGAGCCATTTAGCAGTCTGACTAGCTCTGAGTATCACTCAGGTAGCTGGCTGGTAAGCAGCGTCTTCAAGAAAAGAAAGACTTCAGAAAAAAATAATGCAAGTGCAAGCAGGTAGAGTTAATTCTTCCCAGCACCCCAAACACATTTTGCTCATATTATATCTTCTGCATATACATGAAGAAATAATTACCCCTTTAGTTCATGTATTGAAACTTACTCACTTTTAAAGTCATAGTATTACTTGATAATAGTGATACAATCTGTTTATATGCTATAGACCTTTTATTAGAAAATAGGTATCAAAACTGAGGATTCCTTATAAGTTTCCAAGTCTGCAGGATACTGGTAACGTTGCTGTACAGGAATATTTTTTATCAGTCATGTTTTCCATGCCTTATATAATGATTCTGTCATGCACGCTTTATCAGTTTTGAGCCTTAGGCCTGTGTTTGTTCTAGAGTTAGAGTTCTTTATGGTAAGCATTAAATAATCTTTGAGTAAGGAAGATAAAATATATAAGCTAGCTCAGCAACATTCGTACTGTGTTCTAAGTGAGGAAACATATGTATATCAAATTATGCATATGCATTTCATTATGTCATATGTGCTATGGCACAAGGAACCACTGCTCAGCCTCATAAGCTCATTTGAGACCCCATAATTATGGTACATGCACTTCACATAATGATCTGTTATTTCCTGTTACTGCTATTTCCAAGCTGCAGTCTGGTTTCTTGGGAATTGCTACTTCTTTCAAAAATAAATGTATGACTAACACAGAGAAAGCAGATTTTGGTTAAAAATGAAATTCTGTAAAATTTTATTTCACGAAGGAAAGTGGTGAAAAAGGCACATGCTCCTTAAAGCAAACACAAAGACTTCAGAAATAGCTGTCATCACTGGCAACAGGTCACATCTGTCACTAGTTGTGGCTAGCACAAAAGTCGTGTATTTAAGATCCAGAAAGACCTTTGCAATGTCTTGAAAATGTTACATAAGACCACAGTGTTGAAGACGTGTCATAAACAGAGTAGAGCAATTCATACCTAGCCTCTCACTGTCAAGATAAGGAATTGCTGTTATATCCCTACACAATAAATTGGAGACTCTGTGTGAAAGATTGATATGAAGAAAAAGGCAATGTGGGGTTTTGGGAATAGACACGTTCACATATTTTTGAAAGTATTCACGACGTTTAACTCTTTGAATTCAAGCACCTATTCTGCTGGGTAGCCTTTGAAAATGACAAAAGGTGTCTAAATGTCTTCTAAACTCAGGTATTAGCAAGCTGCAAGAGACTGAAGTTTATGTTTCTGATGTCACATAGTTGTAGCAAAACTCCCAAACCATCCCTTAGTTTATTTTGTCTGAATTCCTCAGAAAAAAGGAAGTAAAGTCAGTATCAAAGGACATTAGTAGAGGATAAAGCTATTCCATAGTTCAATGCCTTCCACAATCAGAGAGTCATAAAATATTGAAATGTGGCTTCAGAAATTATAGGGGAAATCATGGCTCCATTTCACCTGAACTGATTTCTCCCAATGCTGTAGAGGGTTGGCTGCAGTTAGGAAGAGCTGCACACTACTACACATTTTTCTTTGGCATTGATAGCAGCATGCCTGCACTAGAAATTCCTAAAGAGCAAATAAAGTTGCAACAGGTCAGATAAATAGCAGAAAGCACTGCACCTTTGGGGTCTACAGGAGCCAAATATTCAGCTCCATTTATTCTTATTGACCAGACTGTCCCACACTTTTATCTTCTTTATATGAAATTATTTACTCTCCTTAGCAGAGTGTGGGTAGAAACAGGTCTCTACATTTGCAGCAGTGCAATGTCTGCTGATTAGGACTGATCATCAGCCTTTACACAATCACCACCTTTTTCTGTCTCAAAAATGGCTGTACTCTGCTGAGATTCCTCCTTGGGATTGATGCCATTTCTAAGAATTGTTTTTCATTTAAATTAGACCCAGGGTGCTGAAGCTTCATTTGCATCCATGAAACAAGCTCTCACATGCTTGTTTCTTAGACAGCTGTCAACAATGGAGAAGTCTTGGTGGTGATGTCAGAGGTATCAGGAAGATGTTTCAGCTGTTAAGGTCTGATTCTTGTCATTAACTGAGTGAGAAGGAGATCCCAAAGCCTGTATTTTTAATATCAAATGAGTTAAAAAAAAATATAGCTGAAGAAAAGGAAAAGAGGTCTATAGTAAATATAAAACCATAATGTACTTTGAAAGTAAAGAAAGCAACATGTATGTCAGACATAAATCACTAAGTTTAGAGCATATTATATTGTTTTGTTTTACTTCATTGCTGTGAGCAAGAAATGCCACTGGAGTATTGGACTCCATAAACAATACAGTTCTCTGCAGAAAAGTAGGAGATTGTCCAGTGAACACATCAAGACTGATGATCCGTAAATAAGCAGTTGCTCTGGTGTATGGACTGTCTGCATACGGGATGAGAAAGTGTTCAAACTTAGGAATTAGGTAGAGGAATTAAGGCTACAGTCGAATGTGTAAGGGAAGTCACATAGAACCAGTACAGAATCGATAGTTTAAGTGGAATCGGGGAGTCTTTTAATCATATAAATTGCAGATTGACCAGCTAAAGGTAGCCAAAATGCCAAATTCTGTTACAGATTCAACAAAATTAGAATCAGGAGTTAAAAACTTACTAGAAGGATATTGCTTATTTCCAAAGAGAGAAAAATATTGCTTATTTCCAAGGAGTCCATACAGAAAAAGGGAAGAAGAGGAACAAAAAGACATGGGTGGATATGGGAGAAAGTAGAGAATAAAGTGTAAAATCATCCAGACAACAAAGAATGATGGACTTTATGATGGTAGGAGTGCAAACACCTACAGTCAGAAGTGCTGTGGACCTACAGACACAAGCCCTCAAGTACAATGGCGAGAAGCCCAATGGACCACCCCCTGGACTCTCATACTAAATGGACAGGGGGAGAAAGGGTGGCAGAATTGTATTTTAATAGCAGCTATGTGCAATTAATGATATTTAAGAGTGATAAATAGCAGCTTCACATTTGTGTATAATAATGTGCAAAATGATGTAATTGTAAATTGGTAACAATGGTGTGTCCATTAGTTAATTAGGCTATTGACTTTTTGATTTTTTAGTTTCTTAGCAGCTTGTTGCTAAATCAATAGACGTTATCGACTGTGGTACTGGTTATGTTTCAGGGCTGTATTCTGCAGGGGGAGAGTCGGACTGTGAGGTAACAGTTATTGCATTATTCTCATTTGCAGAGTGAGGTCCTCCACTTTAAAAATGGAAATGCACAGCTCTTCACATAATTTCACACTATTCCGGTGTTGTGGCTCCTAATTTAGGTGTCTCAATTGGGTATCTACACCCCAGGGAGGAGAAATCTGATTTTAGCATTCAGTGTAATTGCAAGAGACCTGCTTTATCTCACTGCCTAGTACCAATCTGCTGTACATAAACCAGGAGCTTTTTTCTTTTTAAAGAAATAGTTCCAGGGACGTAAGTAATCATCTTTATTAGACCTGCCTTAAAAGTTGGTAAAGATGAGGAAAAAAAAAATGGACATATTTCTATAGTCTTTCTATGGATATTTTATGTGTGGGTTCTGTCAGTTTGAAAGATGAGAAGAAAATTGATCCAACATTACTCATTCTAATTTTGGCAAATACTAAATTATAGTTAATAATTGTAGGAACTATCACTCATAGCTAACATGGACGTTTGATCATTTACTTTTCTTGCTGAGATTTTTTCAAGAATATGGGAATGACAGGCTTGAGTTCTGACATAGTCAGAATCAAAAGTTTATCAAAATTATTTCAAACAAGAACTTACTACAAAGAATTGTGGGCAATAATATGTAAATTATTATGTAGAAAGCAAGGTTATTTCTGGAGTAAGATTAAAACTTTCCAAAAGTCACAGAATTGTATGACTCCTTAAAAATAATATCCTCAAAAGCTGGTTTTATTTGTTACTTGTTTTAACTTCTGATGTAGTAATTTTAATTTCACTTGTATTTTTCAGACTGGGTCATTGAAGTAGATTAAAGGAAGTTTCATGATGTCAAGAAAAAGATTAAAAGGCCTAAAGCAGGCAAGTGCAGAGTTACAAAGATAGGCAACCATCAAAAGTCTGTTTGGGGACCATAACAACTAGAATGAAAGGTCCCCAGGAACAAAACTGTTCAGTTAGGTTTTAGTCACACGGTTTTAGCATTTTAGCACACACCTCTAGAAGGAGAGGTGTAGGACTTCCTTAGTATAATGACCTGAATAGGAGTCCAGACATGCAGAAATGAACTTCTGTAATGAAATCATAAGTAATCAATCAGGCACTGCAGTGTGATTTTTCCTTAGTTACCTTTTTTTTTATATAAGGCTCTCTGTGATTCCTGGAGGATGCCAGATTTGCAAATTGTGGCCGAGCACCCTTTTCAGCGCCGAACTGGAATGAAACAGCAGTGTAAGCAATGTGCTCTTGTAACCAAGAATCTGGCCAATTATTTCCTGGGGTGCAGAAGGAAATGTGTGTCCAGCATGTCGAGGGAGGTTCTCCTCCCCCTCTACTCTGCACTACAGAGACCACATTTGGAGTATTGTGTCCAGTTTTGGGCTCCCCAGTTCAAGAGGGACAGGGAACTACTGGAGAGAGTCCAACTGTCTTATGAGGAAAGGCTGAGAGGGCTGGATCTGTTTAACCTGGAGAAGCCTGAGAGGGGATCTCAGCAATGCTTATAAATATCTAAAGGGCAAGTGTCAAGAGGATGGGGCCAGTCTCTTTTCAGTGATGCTTGGTGATAAGGCAAGGGGCAAGAGACACAAAGCAAAACACAGAAAGTTCAGCCTAAATAAAAGGAGAAACTTCTTTACGGTGAGAGTGACAGATCATTGGAACAGGCTGCCCAGAAAGGTTGTAGAGTCTCCTTCTCTGGAGACTCCAGGCAAGCCTGCCTGGATGTGATCCTGAGCAACCTGCTCTAGGTGAACCTTCTTTAGCAGGGTTGTTGGTCTAGATGATCTCCAGAGGTCCCTTCCAACCCCTACCATTTTGTGATTCTGTGAAACAAGTATCTTGACCCCGTGTGTTGCTTGGTTTCTTGCACACTGGGTGAAGAGCTCATATTTGGGACAACATCATAATGCTCATACTGCTTGGGAAGAAAACATTTCCCTGAAAGAACATCTGCAATTCTACTTTTCAAAATTCTGTGAGCCTCCAAGAGCAATTGTACCAAAGTGGAGAAATTTATTTTAAAGACTGTGGAAGTGTTAGCATCAGTATCTCTGTGATTAAAATGTAAATACTTCTTGTATGTCTGGTTATTACCATTACTATTTTCAAAGACTTTCCTATGAATTTTAAGGATCTCTACACACTTTTTCTCACTGTTTATGTTAGTATCTTTATGCTAACCCATCCTGCCATACAGGTCAATGTCTGCAGTACACATAAATACATATGTCTACATTATCAGCAATTAATGTTCCCAGAATATACATTTAGCACTATAAATAGTCACCTAAAGTGTCCATTAAAAAAACAGTATTCAATCACTTTGAAATAAATGTTTAAATAACTTTTTTTCAGTTATTTTCTGCTTCACCGACTCCACATCCAATATAGTTTTTCCAGATTTTTTTTCACTCCTAATACTCTTTCCAAGTCTAATTCTAGCACAAAGGTTTCTGGAGATATTGAGACATAACGGGGCACTGACTAAAAGCTAAACAAGCATCTTCCTCCTTATTCAAAGTCTGGTTGTTTTTATCAAATTACAAGAGCATTTCACATAATTATCTCATGCTTCAACTTAACTTAATCACAAAATACTTTTGTCTCCTGCTTTTAACTCACTTCTGTTTTCTCTTTTTTTCTACCTGTGTAAGTTGTAACTTTGATTTTTCTCTTTCTGATTTATCATGCTTGTTTTCTTTCCCTCTTTGCCCCCTGCTTTTGATCAGGTAGTTAGGATCTGTATTCTCTGTCTTCGCTTTAGCAGTTCTGGTGGAATTATTCCTGTTGTGCAAATCTGAGTGCTGTGATAAACAAAAAGCAATTCATATTGCTCTTCATACTGTCACTGTGCTTCACTGATAGTGGAAAAAAAAAACCCAACAACTTTTAAAGCCCTTGAATCTCCACTGATAATTTGCTAATGGGCACTTCATGAACATGAATTGGAAGATTTGTCTGTGTTGGAGTATAAAAGAAAGTATTTTGTTCGGGTAACTCAGATGATTCTACACGGTCTTCTAATATCACTGTTTCTGGCAACAGGAAACAACCCAATAGATTTCAGAGGTTTTTTAGTTACTCTAGAGCTGGGCTTTCTTGTCAGATAGATTTGTGTTTATGACTATTACTTCTGAAGTTTCAGAAGTGTTCTTGCAATTCTCTTAAGGCATCTGTTGCTATATCTACCTAAAATTGAGTAGGATATACCCCTCTTCTGAGGACCTGGTATTTGTCCTAACTTTAACATTATATTGTCAGGCAGTTTAAATTAACTATCTGCAAAGAGGAAATCGGATAAGAAACACAGTATGACCTTATCCTGCTGGAAAACTTTGCCAGTAACAGCTATAGAAAAAAGCACCCCTGAAAAGTAATTTTATTTTTATGATAGGGAAGTGCTGGATTGATATGGGTTTTTAGGAAATGAGACCTGCTTTCTTCAAGAAATCTTCAAGAAGTTATTCATGTCAATTTTGTTTTCCAATATGTTTTCTTCTGTCTCAGTTACAAGTTTTAAGCTCATATCCAGCCATTTTGTGTTCACTGTGTTCTTTTGTGAGGGCAGCTGCTTCTTCAGAAGCATCAGGTTAGCAACTGGCAGGGACACAGAAAGGGAAGCACTTCTAAAGAGACGGAGGTCACTGCAACATGACTTTCTCAAGAGTGCCAGTAAAGATCTTAGTACTGCTGGCTCATTCCTCAGATCATAATAGATCAAGACAGGAGACCTGACTTAAGATGGTTAGGTGGTGACTATGCTTATAGGCTCACTTTAGCTCCTTAAGCATCAGTAGAAATGATGAAGCACTACAGAATAACAAATTGCACTATATTTCTACATTTCAGTACCTGAGTAGTTGGTAACTTCCAAGACCTGCACAGTTGTATTCAACCCCAATGCAAAACTTTAGGCAAACAGGATTTTGCAGCATCAGAAATTAAGATGTACACAGACTCCATGTACCTCTGGAATACTTTGGAGTTAGACAGAGATTGCCCCTGATATCCATCACAAGTGAGATTTGCCTTGAATGTTCATTAAATATCATGCCATAATTTGCTAAGGAAGTAATTTGACTGCATTTGCTGTCATCAGTTTCTTTACCTACTTGTTAATTAAATAACGATTACCTTCTTCTTTATACTGTTATTTCATTTGCAAGTTGCTTTACTACATGGTGACTAATTTAAAAATCTGATTTCAAACAGAGACTAAAGCTTAAACTTTTCAAAGAATTCCTCTCTCTACCGGTTCAATCACTTCCAAATTTTCCATTTAATTTAATTTCTTTCTCACTGCCTTGTTCTGACCAAATATCAATCTTTTTATCAGGTTGTGTCCCCTGTTTAAATCCTAGTGTGAAATACAGTTTCATAAGGAAATCTTTCAATGAACCCAGTTCTTCAGAGCAATATTCTCATTTTTTCACTAACTACTATTGTTGGTTATACAGTTCTTTGATCTGTGGTCAGCGCTGTAACTTTGCCAGCCTAAAATATTCGCATACAGATTCTGACATTCACTGTTAATTTACGGGTGCCACCTTCTCCAATATCAGATTTATCCAGCACTGCATCTACAAACAGCTTCTGAGACACCTGACAACACTCTTCAACAGCTTTTATGCCTTCTCTCATTATACAAATCCTTCCCATCACAAAAAACTCTGAGTCCTCTATTCATGGAAATAACTTTCTTTGGAGAAAACTTAGGTAACTGATCTGCCCAAAAGAAATCACCTGGCACATTACCACATTCTCAGTTATTTGTTTTCATGCTGATCGCAGCTTTAGCTTCTTCCTTTGCAATCAGTGAATATCATGAAAATAATTTTTTATTTGCCTAACTGTATGGAATATGGTGGCTCTTCATGTGAATGTCCCTGTGGTTATTTAGGTACATGTTTCTATGGATGAAGAAGAACTTTCCTTTTTTTTCTAGTACTCATTATGCTCTTTATGCACTGTGTTCCTGCCTAAAAATTAAGTTATTAGTGTAGCTGGAAATAGCAACAATACTTTTTGACTTAAATAGCCTATCTGGAAGTGTGAATAACAAGTAATGAATAATGACTAGTCAAAGTAAACAATAGGTAAACAACTGAAGGGTTGAAATGTGTTTACCAAAACTGTTGACTGAACAATAAAAAATAGTTCAATGGGTAAGTCATAGAAGGAACTCACTTCAACAGATAAATTATTCACAGGAAAGACTCCAGCTATGAAATTTAGTGTTGACGAATGCTTGATAATGCACCCTGAAAAAATCTGAACTACTCTCACATTTTTGAACTTGAAATTAGCTTTTTTTTTTTTTTTTTTTTTTTTAAATATTTGAAATTTTCCATTCTGGAAAAAATATCCACCCAAATCAGAAAACAAATACAGTCACACTTCAGATGCTTAGAGAAACCACTACTCAGTGTACTGCATAAGAAGCAAATAAATACATAAATGTAATTGTTACGATGCATACAGATTGAATAGGAAATTAAAACTGGGAAGTTCATAACATCAGTGTGTAAATTGCTTGTGAGATACTGCTTGTCTTTTTTCATGCAGTTTCACCATCATATCTCAGAAAAGACATTGCTGAAGGTGAAGGGTGGAGAGAGGATTGATAAAATATTATGTATAATGCATAATGGAAACACAGTGATTTCCACAGAAGGAGAGATTTAAAAGATTGGGTTGATTCAGTTTAGTGAAGACATGACTGAAAGTGGGCATTTCAGGAACCTAGAAAACAACTCCTAGTGAACATGCAGAGAATACAAATCAGATATACAGCACCTACTTTCTTCATATCTCAAGAAGAAGAAGGAAAAGTTCAATTAAATAAGAAGTTTATAAGAAGTGCAATAAAACAAGGTGAAGTTGATCAATAGATAGACTTTTTATGTAGCTTATGGCTGAGGTACAGAGCTTACGACACAACGTAATTGTCAGAATAAACTTAACAGTGTTTATAAAAGGCAATGGACCTTTATATTGATATATGGGATAGATAAATATAGGAAGTATACAACCCTCATCTTTCAGCATATATACCAAATTCCAGTTGAGAAGAACTAGTCAGACATTTCTCTTATGGACAAGTGATTCAATCTTTAGTGACTGTATCACTTTTGTGCTCTTACAGAAAGAAAAAGGATAAATAAGTTAGTCTTGCTCCGTCTACCTAGCTCTAGGAAAACATGCCAGAACCAAAACACATAGGTAAGTACATGCAATAAGGAGAGGATGGGCTCAGAAAGAGGGTTATTTTGATGAGTGTCCTCCAAACTGATGGCAAGCTACACACTGATACACAGGACCCAGAAAAAACACATTATCTTTTAGTAAAAAAAAAAACAAAACTGACCCAGGGGTCAGTACTGGGTCCAGTCTTATTCAGCATATTCACCAACAGATGGACAGAGTGTACCCTCAGCAAGTTTGCTGATGATAAGAAATTGGGAAGAGTGGCTGATACACCAGAAGGCTGTGCTGCCATCCAGCAATATCTGGACAGACTGTAGAGATAGGCAAAGGCAAACCCAATGAAACTCAACAAGGATAAGTATGGAGTCCTACACCTGGGGAGGAACAACCCCATGCACCAATACAAGTTAGGGGTTGACCTCCTGGAAAGCAGCTCCATGGAGAAGGACCTTTGGAGTCCTGCTGGATAATAAATTATCCATGGAACATCAATGTGCCCTTGTGACCAGAAGGGCCAATGGTATCCTGGGATGCAGAAAGAAAAGTGTGACCACCAGGTAGAGGGAGGTTCTTCTTCCCCTCTACTCTGCCCTAGTGAGACTACATCTCACTTATTATGTCCAGTTCTGGGCTGCCCAGTTCAAGAGGGATAGGGCAAGAGAGTCCAACAGAGAGCTATGAGGATGATTAAGGGACTGAGAATGATTAGGGGACTTTCCTCTTAAGAGGAAAGGCTGAGAGCCCTGGGGCTGTTTAGTCTGGAGAAGATTAAGAGGGGGTCTTACGAATGTTTACAAAAATCTGAAGGTTGGGTGTCAAGTAGAAGGGGCCACTCTCTTTTCAGTGATGCCCTGTGATAGGATGAGGGCCAATGGTCACAAACTTGAACACAAGAAGATCCCCCTCAACATGAAGAAAAATTTCTTTTCTGTGAGGGTGACAGAGCCTGGAACAGGCTGCCCAGAGAGGTTGTGGAGTCTCCTTCTCTAGGGACTTTCAAAACCCACCTCGATCTGTTCCTGTGTGGCCTGCCCTTTAGTGATCCTGCACTGTCAGAGGGGTTGGACTTGATCATCTCCAGAGGTTCTTTCCAACCCCTACCATTCTATGATTCTATGATTATGCCTACAATAGAACCTGATATATAATTTTAATCTAGCAAATTGTTTCAGCCATTTTTAGTCATCTCTATTGTGCACAATTACAGAACAAAAGTGCAGGACAGCACTACTTTGTCTTTGGCAACACAGACTTTTACCTAAAGGCCAAAATACAATTAACATAAATAATACATAAACATTTCAATCATCTCAAATGTTAGGGCACCGCCTAATAGCAATTAATTAGTTGCCTTTCAGCAAGGGAATTCCTCATTCAATACCTCATAGGAGTCTTCTCAGATGCGGTCTGGGATATAGATTTCATTTGTACACTGGAGAATGCTACAGCGTTAATTTGTCACACTGTTTAACAGAAGGAGGCTTTGCAAGGTATTGGACCCCAGGATTCCACTTCCAGTTTCTGGGAGCTGATTCTGGATGCATGAGTTGTTTGATCTGACAGAGGGTGAGTTCAAATAGCATCCCAATTTGATGTGCAGTTAGCTAGCTCTCTGCTAGTAAGAAAGTACAATTACCAAGAAGTCCTGAAATTATTTGAGGGAAACAAACGTAACAGGAAAGAGCACATTTACAAGCATGTCTTTCCCAAACAGTCCAGTTACTTACTGTTTTTAAGAACTATTAAGAACTAACCTCAGACTTCTTACATTCTCCTTGAAAAGGCATGGGTGGGATGCCTAACTCTGGCAGTCAGCTCTTCTGATTTCTTTCATTTGCCTATTTTTTCAAATAAGATAGCGCTTTCTATAGTAGCACTATGACAACCTTTCCACCACAAACATTACTTTGACAGGAAGAAAATTTTGATTTAACTTTGAAAGATGATAACTTTCTTTCTTTCATTTTTTTTTTCCCTTACGTATACTTGTCTTCATTCAAAAAATTATTCTAACATGCAAATATCTATCACCAATTGTACAATGTCCAGATGATGGCAATTCAGACATCTAACAGATAGACTGTTATACGTAGTATGAAATGAATAAAAATACATTTTGCTTTCATTTCACTTATATCTAATAATTATAAAAATTAAATTCTCTCAAGAAGGTGGTAAGAAGACCCCAAATTGGCAAGCCCCTGGACTAGGAATTTCTGTCTCTCACTTTTCAGGGCTCAGGGAGCATTTATTTGAATGGACACCCATGGCATCTCTTCCAAACTTGACTCAAGACTACCAATGTCTGTGTGAATATTTCCATTGAATACATCAAGCACTGACTGGGTCATAGTCCATCTGGCTGAAGGAGTAAATCTTCAAAGGCTGAGAGGCAGCACAGCCAAATTCTAGCTCTCTCTCTTACAGGGAAGTTACAGACCCTCTTCTTAGCTGTGTGACTGCCCCAGAGGGGAACATTACTTGGACTTCATCTTGGTAAGTTATCAGTGCTAGTGTGTTGATTTCTAGTTTAAAGAAATTGGCAAAATG
>JANIJG010006820.1:0-33955 GCA_024611175.1 Megaceryle torquata
GGGGGGCCCGGGGGGGGTGGGGGCTACCGCCCCTGGGGCCTGGGGGGGGGTCTCTGCTGCAGGGGGTCACCCCAGCCCCCCCCCCCCCCCCCCCCATCATCTACCCTCCCTGGCTCTGCCTGTCCCCAAAGGCTGAGCTTGAGCAGAACCCTTTGGGATCCCCTCGGCAGCCTCCCACACAGCTCATTGCCCTGCCTGATAACACTGTGGTCACATCTCCCTGTGCCAGGGGCCAGCCCTGGCTGCAGAGCCCTGACACACTCATGACACTCCCAGTATAGGGGTGGGGGGGTAGCCTCCCCCCCCCCATCCCCAGCAGGGGTCGGAGGGTGGTGGGTCAGGAGCATCCTTGCTGCTATGCAGGGACCTGTTTGTTTTCCTTTTGTCGGTGTTTTTTTCCCAGCAGCTGCCGGGTGAGGCCCATCCACCGCCCACAACAGGAACCGGGGGCACCAGGGCACAGCCCAGCCCAGCCCCGCTTCCCAGGCCCGGCGAGGGCTGGAGGAGGGAGATCCTCAGCCACTCACCAGGCAGCAGCTGGGCTGAGAACGGCCACAGCTCATGCCAGCGATGGCAATCCCGGGGCCGGCTACACGGTCAGGTCCCCCCGCTGTGGGATGGCATTGGGATGGCACGATGGCTCCTCCGCAGCCCCCGCCGGCTGCCCCGGGGCCGGTCCCCGCTCCTGCGGCCGGTGGCAGCAGCCAGCCCGGGGCGAGGGACCCTTGCGCAGGAGGTGGGCGAGCTCAGCCAGGCTGAGCAGCGCCGAGACCAGCCCCACCACGAAGTAGAAGTGGATGAAGACGGTTTTCTCGGTGGGGCGGGAGACGAAGCAGTCGACGTGGTGCGGGCAAGGCCGCCGGTGGCAGATGAAGAGCGGCTGAACCCTGAAGCCGTAGAGCAGCGCCTGGCCCAAGAGGAAGCCCAGCTCGGCGGCGATCCGTGCCACCACGCTGCCCACGTAGAAGGGCTGGAGGCGGCGGGCGCGCTGGCCGGGAGCTTCCCCGTGCCCCGGTTTGGCCGCCTGGTGCACGGCGAAGATGACGAAGAGGGCGGCGGGGGCCGAGAGCACGACGATGTGGAAGACGAGGAAGCGGTAGTGGGAGATGGGGAAGGCAGCGTCGTAGCACACAGGTTTGCAGCCCGGCTGCTGCGTGTTGCAGACGAACTCCTCCTGCTCGTCCTCGAAGACGTCGCTGCCCACGGTGGCCAGGACCAGGATGCGGAAGAGGAGCATCACCACCAGCCAGAACCGGCCCACCATGGGCGAGTGCTCCTGCACCGCATCCAGCAGCGAGCTCAGGAAGCCCCACTCACCCATGGCCGTGCTGTGGGAGCAGAGTCAGCGCTGAGGGGATGTCGTGCCCACGAGGCTGGACCCCAGCAGGCAGCACGGCCCCTCCAGCTCACCACCCTCTGTGCCTATCCCAAATGCATCACACCATCCCTGCTCACAGGCGGGTCCCCAGGCAGTGCCAGCCCAGTTCACCTCTGTCACCAGTTTCCCCAGGTGTCTGCTGTGCTCCAGGGCTCGCTCCCCTAGAGATGGGTCCAAGGACACCAGCTGGGGCAGGATGAGCAGGTTCCCCAGCCTTAGTCTGCCCCAGACCCCCTGAGCCCCCCACAGCCCCAGTCCATCGGGTTCAGCCCCCAGTACCTGCGGAGGTTGCGGTCCCCAGTGTGCCAGCGCGGCTGGCGCCAGCTGTCCAGGGCTGTCCGGGACTGTCCGGTCCCTTGTCCGGCTGGGATGGGATGACGGTCCCACAGCCACGCCTGGAGTCCTTTTAAAGAGACAGAGCAGCCTCAGGGGCGCCCGGAGGGGAGGGAAGGGCTCGGCTCTGCCTGGGGGGGCCTCAAGGGCAAACGCTGCCCCTGCCCAGGGTCCAGCAGCTGCCCAGGGTACAGGTTGGGGCAGGAGGCAGCAGGCCCCCCATGCAGAAATTCTCTTGCGCCTCGGCCACCCCAAAGCCCCAGGGTCTCAGGGCACTGAGCTACAGCACTCAGCCCCAAGGGCCCCCCCAGCGCTGGCATCATCCCTGGCAGAGCCCAGCTACATCTCCTGTATTTGATGCACCAGCTGCATTCAACCATGCAGCAACAGCTCCTGCCTGCGGCCTTGCCTGGGGCCGGGCTCTTCCCCATGGGCATGGTGCCCAGGGGGTACTCAGGACCAGCACCAGCCCTCCCTGCTCCATGCTGCTCTGCCTGGGCTTTTGGGGTCATGGAGGGTCCCATGGACCATCCCTGGGTGCCCCTGGCTCTGCCATGTTCTGGCAGATGGAGCCCCGGGGGCCGTGCTGCCAGGCAGCTGCTTTTCAAAGCACCGCCAGGCTCTGCAAGAATCCTCTGTGGCATGGCCAGGGGCTCCTGCCAGCCCCGGCCCAGCACCGCTGCCCTTTGCCTGTGCCTCAAATGCCCTTTCTGGTTATGGGAGCAGAGCCCTGGCCGATGCAGGTTACTCCTGGGCCCTCCTCATCCCTTAAGGGCGTGCGATGGCCATGGTGGGTTGCTGCCCGATGCCCCACGGCCCAGTTCCCCCTCCAGCAACGCTCAGCATCCCCAAGGCCCCTGTCAGGGAGATTTTGTGATGGAGAAAACCCTGTTGTAGACACCGTGGTGCACTCTGTGTGTGTATTCATGGGCACACAGCATTATGTGCACACTTGGGGTGGTGCCAGGGTTACGGGAGCAGCTACAGAGGTGACCCCAAACAGTCCACGCGGCACGGCCATGGCCTCGCCCTTTGCTGCGTGAGTCGTGACAACAGATTCTCCGGGCGCACTTGCAGCAAGGAGTGCTGTAAATAGCTCAGCCCCTCGGCGGGGACGCGCCAGAGACACTCTCCAGAGCCCGGCAGTGGAAAATCTGACAGAGCTTTCCACACTTGACTGGGTTCCAGCAAAGCACCTCGGTGGCACCGATAGTGCCCACGTCCGACTGCCACGCCACGGCCTGGGGGCCCCTGGGGTTTGCCAGTTGGTCCTGCAACAACCTGGGGGCAGTCAACCACCAGCCTGGGATGCAGAGGGAAGTGGGGGCTACAGCTGGGTCCTGCTTGTCGCCCAGTGCCAGCACAGCAGCCACCAACAGCTCCCATGATGGCATCAACCCTGCGTGGCCTATTTCAGCCATGTGCACAATGCTCCAGGGTGCTGAGCACCACCCAGGTCCTGGGACATCACAGCTCCTCTCCAGGGCTTCATTAGCCCCCTTGATCCCTCCCTGGTCTGGGGAGTCCCCCACATTAACCCCCCTATTTCTGCCAGGACAACCAGCCCAGAGCAGAGGCTTCAGCACAAACGCACCAAAGGAGAGTGAAATTCTCCAGCCTGGGAGCACTGAGCACGATCAAAGCTTCAGCTGCTGCTCACCTGCGGCCCCAGAAGCAGAAGCTGGGCAGAAGCTGGGCCACAAGGGCCTTCGCAGGAACTTGGAAACCTCTGGCCACAGCAGCCCTACGCCAAGCAGAGCTCATGCCAAGCCCTCTGCTCCACGCCTGATGGCAGAGCAGAGAGCTTGACCCAAGCTCTGTACTGGTCATTTCCATAACAATGCCCCCAAAATTGGTTAAATCAGCTCTGGAAATAACCTCAGAACTAACGAGCTGTGGTTAGACAATGGAGGTGACCTATTTAGACCAGTCTTGGCAGGCGGGTGGGAGCTGATGGCCCCTTGCTCCTGAGAGTCAGAGCTCAGAGTACCCGGCCTGAACAAAGACAACGCCGCAGCTCGGGAGAGGCAGTGCAAGGGAAAACAGGGGAACAGGCAGCTGAGGACAACTCCTTTTATTGAAGGAGTAAAACCACTTTTATTACATAAATATTTAAAAGGACAGAAAAACAGCACAACACAGAAAACAGAGACAGTCAAACAGTGCCATAGAAGTGGCTCTACCAAGAGCAAGGCAACTAAATACTCCAGTGAAGTATCTGAAAGGGGAAGATGAGACTTCCCTGCTTCTGTTGAGGAACCTGAGTGCTGGAAGGTCTGACCACCAGTGGCACCAGGGTGACAACCAGGCCTCCCCTCGCAGGGGAAGTTCTTTGTACCCAGGAAGAAACAGGCAGGAGAAAGTCCACACCGGTGAGCAGCCACACCAGCCTTTTCCAGCACCAGCAGAGAAGCTGAGCACTGGGGAATCTGCTGCTTGGAATGACCACCCAGCTTCCCTGGATGTTCCCACAGGTCCTTGGATGGTAAACATCAGGGTCTTGCCTGTGTCCCCCTTGGCTCAGCCGGCTGCAGAGAGCCCCAGTTGGTTTCCAGCAGCACCAGACCCTGGCAGTTTCAAGCATCTCTGATACCTGGAGATGACCTCTGGGCTGAACCAGCCGAACGTGGGGTTTCTTGGCAGCCAGGCAGAAGGTAAAAGTGAGAGGCAGTGCTGAGCGTGGTGCGGAGACAAGTCTGCACAGCCCTCCAGTTCCAAACTGGAGTTTAAAAAGCAAAGGCTAAAACTGACTCTGGCAGAGGCTGAACAAGAGGGGCCTGTGCAAGAGAGAAAACTAGGGACGGGGAGCTCTGAATGCCAACACCTCACAGGTTCTGTGTCACTAGGGTCGTGGTGGTAAAATATGTAGGGTTTATTACTTTAAGATCTCTAAAGATGAAGGTATCTACATGGGAGGGTAGTTAAAGGATTTGGTACATTCCAAAGTCTACTTGAACATTAAAATGACCACAGAGTGTCAAAAGATCCCAGCTGATGAGCAAGAGGGAAGCACATCAGCACTAGAGCTGGGACCACGGCTCTGAGAAAGGGGAGATGTTTGTTAAATGCCACATGTTTAAAACGTTCCCATTTAAAGAAATCTAAGTTATTTAAAACCAAGAAAAATAGGGCTGCATTCACTTCTAATAAACAGTTCTGGATTAGCTTAAATTCAGTGAAAAATATTTCCCAGTCCGAGATGCTGTTCTTTGGCAAGAGCTCATCAAGAGCTCTGCGGAAGGAGTTTGTAGAGCAGTTTGGATCAGGAGTTTAAAAAAAATAATAATTCAAATTCAAAATATATCATCCTCATCCGACTCCTCCAGGTACTGGATGGGCTTTTTGCACCGTCCAGGCCTGGTACGGACCACGGGGCTGTTCACAAGAGCAGCTGAATCAACAGTAAAGCTGTCGTCATCTTCCAGCTTGGATTTCTGGAGGGAAAGCAGAGTCAAGAGGCAAGTCATGAATTTGAGTACAAAGAGGGGATGCTTCAGGAGCGCAAAACGTGTCAGGGGTGAGGGGTTGGTTTGCTCTGATGAGACCAAACCCACAGTCTGGGATAAACACACGCGCCCGACCCCCCTTCCCTGCACCCGGTGGTAAAGATGGTGTTGCACAGGCGGTGGTTCTACAACCGTGCGGCTTGTGCCACAACCACCGACACCGAGCCTGGCGGTACCTCCCCGGCGCTCACGGGTGGCAGAGCACCAACCTTTGCTGCGGTGGATTTGGAAGGTTTGGGCCCGAAATCCAAATCTGAGTCTGAATCCAAAGAGCTTGGCTGCCTCTTGGTGACCTTCGGCCCTTTGGCCTGGCGCTTCTTGCCACCCGCTGCTCCCGCCTCAGACTCCTGGGATCCCTCCTTCAGCGTGCTCTGGCCGGGTTTGGGCGCAGCCTTTCTCTTGGCCAGGATGTCCACGATGGACGGCTGGTTATCTGGAACAGAGCGCGGCGTCAAACCCGCCTTCTGCTGCCTCTCCGCTCACTCGCAGCGTGCGAAATACTCCCCACCCAAGCACGGCCCTGCAAGGTCAGCACACGGGGCCTCTCATTTTGAAGCGTGGTTTTCTAGAGATTGCTCTTTACTGAGATGATGAGAAATGAGGTTGTTTATCTGCTTAGTTCCACTACATTTAGAGGATCAAATTAAACTGTACCCAAAGCAATTTACAGACTATTTCAGATCGAAAAGTCCCGAATTCTCAAGGCCACATAACCAATCACACCTTCAAAACCTCTGCACAGAGAAGGAACAAAATTACCACCAGTACTAGCTACTCGTGGAGTTCTTTCTTACCTATATTTTGACATTTTTAACAACATCTTGAAGCACATCTCCCATTTAGGCTGAATGGAGCGGGGTGTTCTCAGTTTACAGCTCTTTTGCCGTGAGGTACCGCACCCCTTCAGCGCTGGGATCAAAACCCCCAAGCAATGGGATATGCAAAACAGCTTTCAGAGTCTGACAAAGACTCCGAGCAGTTGTTTAAAAAAAAGCTTGAGTTCAATGTGTAGGTTTAGGAGGCTGAGCTAGCACTAAATAGATCGAGCTACCCCAAAGCAGCTTTTCTTTCTTCCTGGGAAGAGAGTTACCAAGTCTTTCTTCCCAAAAAGACGAAGTAGAACATTGACTGCAAGACACGAATTCCACTCGGATTGTTTCTGCCAAGTATTACATAGCACTGTAGGAAGCATTCACTTTTCCTGTTCCCAAACTAAAACTCACTCCCTTCAAGCATGTCTGAGATGAACTAGAACATGATATGTTTGGAAACAGACTTCTTTAAAAATGACAACAACCAGGCAACCTTTGCCACAAACCTCAGATCTTGTCTGAAATGCAAACTCCAGTTATTCCAGACTTTGAGTGGCAGTGAAATCACTCAGGCTTGTTTCCCACAGGAATAATAATTGTGATCTAAAACTGATCTCACTAAACTTTGCCTTACCCTTAGCAGCACCGGCTTTCTTGGCCGCAGCGGGTTTTTTAGGCACAGCCTTTCCACGAGGCACAGGGACAGAAGGGGCGGTGGGAGCTTCACTCACATTTTCATTAGAGACATCTTGGACTGGAACTGAATGAAGAAAACAGAAAGTCGGTCTGAAACAGTCAAATTATCTACCCTGCTATAAACATCAGAGCTAAAGGAAATAATTTTGATCCACTTTATAAAGAGAGTAACTACTAAACCTGAATTAATCACAAGTTCAAGTTAGAAACTGACAAAAAGCCTGGTGCTCTGACACCAGCTCATCCCACAGCATCAAAGACCCCATGATGGACACCGGCCTTTGTCAGTGTTACTCACTGACCAGAATGCCCACTCTTAGTGGGGAGGGTTGGAAAATCAGCCAGGTATAGTTCTTGTACTCACCAGGGATAGCACTTGGTGCTGCCTTTTGCTTGGGAGCTTTAGCTGCTTTTTCAGTGGTTTCCCTGAAATACAAAACCCCAAGTGTTTTTTTTCAACTTACGATCCACTAGAAAGGTGCAGTGAAGAGAAAGAGCCGTTCATTTCTACATAGCATTGACATGAGAAGGACAACCAATTTCCAGTGACTGTGTGGAGAAATACTCACTTTGGAGCAGCTCTGGGTTTGAGAGAAGGTTTATCTTGTGAGTTTGAATCTGATTCAGTGTTGTCTTCACTGTTGCCCTGAAATTCTGACTCCTCATCTGAGCTGGAGAGATTTTCATCCGAGTCTAAACTGATGATGGTCTTGACTTTGGCTGATGAAACGACACAGATGCATCATCTTACATGTTTGGCAACAGGCAGCTCAGTTTCTTTTTAAATATTTCAGCTGCAGTTATTAAAAAATAATGATCTGAATAAAAGCAAGCAGATACTGAGACTGCCAGGGAGAAGACTCCAAATCACAAGTGTATCCCGCGCTCGGGCATCGCCAAGACAGTTGTGTAATTAAAACCTTATTTCTGCAGTTGCCCATTTCTGCTTTTCCTTGATAAGCATTGTGAAAATCTGCTCAAACAGTATAAATATTTAGCTGTTATGTACAGTAAAATAAAAACTATTTCTGCCTGAGATCTCTGGGCCTGGGAGCTCCCTAAACAGCCTGTTGAACACTCTCCTCTCTGGCATCAGTGCCGTACTCACCTGCTGCTTGGCGAACCACTCTCTCCCTTTGAGGAAGTGTTTCAAAATCAGGCTCTGAATCAGACCCCGAGTCAGACCAAGGGTTTCGTTTCTTCATTTTCTTTAATGGTTTAAATGGCAGAGTGGCCTGTCTCTTAACACCTGAAAAAAATAACAACAGGCAGGATGAACCAGCATATTTCTGTGTGTATCTCAGGCTCAGCAGTTGACGCTCAACTCAGAAATGTCATTAAATTCAGAGGGTTCTGACTTAAACATCGGATAGAAATAGTAATCTATCCCACTTGATGTTACCCAGGGTCACTTTCTCACCTACTTTTTCCAAAAATACCAATCCTAGGTGTTACTCATCACCTTCAGGAAGAGGTCAGATAACCAAATTTACACCCTTTCCCCTCACTTTCCAGTGATGGAATAACACATAAAAGCATTTACCTCCCTCAGCGTTAAGCTTCTGCACTAATCTCTGCTTAAGGCCTGAAGACTTTTTGTCTCCCAATGTCTTTTCTTCTTGATTCTCATCAAATGCATTTTTTTCAGTCTGAAGGTACAAGCAGATAAATAGACAGCGAGTCAGCTCACAATTAGAAGAGCACACAGAGAAACGTAGAAAGAAGCTGCTTATTTTAGAAATATGAAAGTTAGTGATAGAAGAAATCTGAGTTTGTGAAACAACCTGTGTGTAAGATTGATCACAGCCAAGTAAATCAGCCGTGATCTGTTCCCAGATCAGGTGACTTAAACCACAAAATCCAACGTGAACAAAAACAGGAACTTTGTCCCCAGTCCTGCGAGTGCTTTGGTACCACCTTTGTGTGCTAGCAGTTTGTCTCCCAGGGTGTGTTGAGGATGCAGAACTGAACAGGGTGGGTTAAAAACAACAGAGTGAGTTATTTGGAAAAACTATCAGCTGGAACCACGTGCGGGAGAGGAGCGACGTCTGGCTTACGGACCCAAACAGGAGGGGGATATTTTGATTTTCTTTGTTGCAAATGGCTGAATGGCATGATTTCAACTAGCCCTATAAAAAGAGTTAAATCATCTTTATCTCCTTGATATTGAGAACAATAATGGCATTGAGTGGCTGAAAGCACTGCTGGAAATGCAAAGGCTGTTCCAGAGAAGTGAATTTACCAGCTGTACTTCCTCCCTGCTAGAGGATTTAGAAAATCCCCCAGACACCTACAACAACCTTCTGCCTTCTCAGCTACCAGCCCATCTCTGACACTGTGATACAGGCTCTTGCCAAAAGATCTCCCTCTAAGCCACGTCCCGATATGTGAGTGAATCTGTTGTTTAGACTGAGAAACATCCACTCCCAGTGTTCCTCATGTCCTGAGATTCCGCCCCTCTCCCTGAACAGCTGCTTCACCAGAAGAAGTTCAGCCAATGACACTCATTTCTTTAGGACTGTATTGAAGGAGATGTAAAGAAAGATTAGAATGTTCCTTTTTACCTTTATTTTCTTTTTAGTTTTCTTCTCTGCCTCTGCCTTCATCTCTGCAGTTATCTGAGGAACAACCCGTATGCCATGAGGGGATGGCATTACTTCTGGCAGCTGCGCCTTCTTCACCTTTGTTTTCCCCCCTCCTTTCATCTTCAGAGGTTTCACCCCACACACTGCCATCTCATCCTGCATTTGCTTGGCTTCCACTGCCTGCAGGAGAGCAGAAAGGAACACAACCATGAAAAGACAGAAGAAACAAGGTACTGCTGAAAAACCCACCACCACAGCCCTCGCAGCGAAGTACTCTGTACTCGCTGATAGATTTCCTACCATCACTTCCCACTCTGTGACTGTGCACAGGCCCTGGCCCACAGTACGGTCCAGCTCCTCCACCACCTCTTCAGTGTCCCAAAGGCCCTTTGTTCTACACCCCTCAGACTATATCCTAGTACTGGTTTTCTCTCCAACCCTCATACAACTTCTCATCCCCGGCCCAAAGCAGTGCTGCTCCAAGCCAAGAAAGGAAGGTGCGTAATGCTCTCCTCCTCCTCAGTGTCAGACATAGGAGTTACCACTTTTAGTTTCCTTTCTGTGGTAAAAAAGTCAATAAAGAGCTGGTGGATAAGACTACAAGGGAGTCAGTCAGACATCTGTGCTGAGCATTGACCTACATCAAGTTCTTCCACAAAGACAGCGAGGTCTTCCTTCCACAGATCAGAGGGACTCTTGCACTTAAGGTTTTCCAGCTCCTTTTCCTAAAGGGAATCACCGTTGATAATCATTAATCCCATGTCTTAATCCAGCATCAAAAAAAAAAATATTATAGAACAGTGTTTTTATAAGAAAAGGGAGGAACATACTTTGTTATCTCTCTGCTTACAGAGCTCATCTTTTTTCTCTTTAGTCAGATACCAAAGGGGCATGTTCAGCAGATAGTTGAAGTCCGGGCCAGTAGCTGCAGCCGATTCTTTGTCACTCTCCTCCTCCTCCTCTTCCTGAATGTGGATTTAAAACAAACATTGTCAACAAATACATTGACAGACAAGGGCAGGGCTACTGATGGAGCGTGGACTGCACCACAGGAACTCCAAGGGCTTATGGTGTCCTGGACTCTT
Organism: Megaceryle torquata; assembly: GCA_024611175.1. NCBI lineage: Eukaryota > Metazoa > Chordata > Aves > Coraciiformes > Cerylidae > Megaceryle > Megaceryle torquata. The sequence goes on from JANIJG010006820.1 coordinate 10,396, forward strand.
CCAGAACTACTCAGAAATGGATAAAGTGATGTTCTTAAAGCCTCAGTTGCTATTGCAGACAGAAATCCATCTGCAAAACCAATTCTCTTTTGCTCTACTCCATTTGACCTCTGTCTCAGAAGTACAAAATCCCTCCTGAATGTTGTCACCTTCCTCACAGCCCTTCCACAGCTGTGTCCCACAGGCAGAAGGAAACGTTTGAGGAAGAGCAGGAATTGCTGCAGCAAGAGGACTTGACAGAGCAAACCTGAGTGACCACGTCTCAGTGCCTTCTGAACAAGGGGTGGAATTTCTGCTTGTCTTATGTTTCCTATCACAGACATACCAGACATGCAAGCTCTTGAATCCTACAAACTGAAAAGCTACTTGGGCTTCTTTGTACAAATGATGAAGCTTCAGAGACAAGGGCCTGTTCGGATCTATTTAGAGAGGCTGACTGAAGCATTACCTTGTTCTGTGATTCTTTCCAAGCCTTCACCGGATCCGATTCATACCCTCTCTGGATAAGGATTTGAATCAACTCTTTCTTGGGTTTGTTTTCTGTAAAGATATTTCAGGATGACTGGTTAGTGACCACTGCCAATCACTGCTAGGAAAGACAGATGAGCTTTCAATTTTGTATCCCATGGTTCTAGCAGCTGAGTATCCTGCTGGGCTCTAAACCAGCCTTTCCTCAGGGGTGGGGCATGAGAGCCTGAAATAACACCTAAAAGGTTCCTCCTTAGCAGGTGATTTGTCAAGGTCAGCATTGCTCCTGAACCTGGCAGGAAATCCTACCTGCAAATATTTTTCTTCTTCATTTCCACATATGCATTTCCCCTGCCCTCAGTATTTTGGTTAAAAAAAAAAAACTAAGTGTGATGGTATCAGAAAGGTTTAATGATAATTGGGAGACAGGTGGAGGAAAAAAAAACACCCGACAGCACTGACAGCTTTTGGAGTAGCTGGCAGCTCAGCAGACATCACCTGGGAAATTCATGCTCTAAGTGCCCCAACCAATGGAAACCCTTCAACTGGAATTTGTTGCTTTTTAAGATCTCAGAAGTAACCAACCATGAGACACAAATACAAATGAAACCAGCTCTGTCAGCCTTGGAACTACTTATTACAAAAACCCAAGAAAATGCGTTTCAGGGGAATTATTTCTCTTTGAGTCAAGTCAGACAGACACAGGCTGTTGGGATTATTGGGCTGTCTTCAGACAGAAACCACAAAGCATCTCATGACACGTTGCCCAGCTGTGTCTTCCGTGAACGAAGAGAATACAGGCTGCCTTTCAGACCGAGGTGGGAAAATTGATTGAAAAATGTCAATGCTGGGAACAAAGATCTGTTTCTTTTTCTAGCTCATGATTGTCAGATGTTGCTAACTTGAGTATCTTCTACATTTGAAGCCCCCATCCACTCAGAACATGATTTGGAATATTTTTGCAGAGGTTCACAAAAATAACACAGAGAGATATGGGTTCTTAAGTGTGCATTGAGCAGAAAATACTACCCCTAACCCCAGCAGTGCCGAACTCTTATTCCTACCGAGTCAGAACTAGCCAGGAATTACTGCTAAACTGTTTAAAAAGAGAAATCTCCGCTCAGAATAGTGTCAAACTCACAGCAGGAGGGCTGTGTGAGCATCCCGTTTTAATGAATACATGCATAATGCTCTATAGACCAAGGAAGCTCCGTGAAGCATTTTCCTCTTGTACGTTACTGGAACAGAAAGATAAACTCTGGTGTGGTTTGTTAAGAGCCAGTCCGGGGCTGAGCGGGTGCTGACAGGACTCAAGAGAGCACCCAGTTCTCCCCCCACTTTCACAAACCGAGTAACCCAGAGGGGTACATACCGATCACAATTTTGCCATCTATTTTCTCCAGGATGAAACGAGCCTGGTTGCTCAGTTTTGCAGAATCAGCACCGAGCATTCCAATAAGCCATTCTTTTCTCAGACTGTAATATCGGAGCCTGAGTTCAAAGAACTCTTTAAGAATATCCTGGGGAGAGTCGTACTTCTTGAGAAAGCCCACGTGGTCAAAAAGAACCTAGATGAAAGGACACAGGCATGATGGTGATAAAACTGATTTCCAAACCCGAGGAAAAATCACCTATAACAGAGGTGTGACAGTACAGTTGAACTATTAGCCAACAAATAATAAAACTGGAGTGTTTTTTAGAAATGACTTCAGTTTGTGAGCATGGCAGCAGAGACAATTTTAGAATTTCAGAGTTCTTGAAAACACACAGTAGAGTTAAGGTTACTTGAATCTTAAAGCTGTCTGTAGGATAAACATCTTGCTTCACACATTGTCTGAACCCATTCAATGGCAGTGCTGTTGTCACAACAAAGGACTCTCTAACCGGAGTGATTTCAGATCACTTTGACTCCTTCAGGCAAAACCATCCCACTTCCATTCCCAAGCCAGTCTCTTGACCTTTTGAAGTGGATTTAGAAAGCTGATTTAAAACCAATAACAGCACCAAAAAAATCAAGTGAATAGGTTACAGCAAAAGTGTTGGGTTTTGTTTTTTTTTTTCTTTTTACACACAGTAACTGCAGCTGTCCACGCATTCTTAGTTAAACCAAGAACTTTCTGCAGCAAAACCTGCTACATACCATAGAATTGCATGTTAAACTTGTTTGGAGCTTGAAGACCTTATGCAGCCCCACTGCTTTAGCTTCAGCCAGTTTTTCTTCAGTCATCTTCACTATAAACTTCACTGTCGTGTCTGTGTGATATTCTTTATAGTCTGTGATTAGAGGGGGTGTCTTCTCAGTCCCATTTAACATTGGCTCCAGAACTTGCTCTTTATAAGTCTGAGAAAAAAAAATAAATCCAAGTCAGACCCATATTTTCCCAGGAAGATGAAAAGCTCCAAAACCCACTAATCACTTTTTGCTCTACAGGACAAACTATACATTCTGAGGGCAAGTTCCCTGTTTCTTACCTGTGTCCATGTTCTGACAGGCAGCTCTGTGATCTCAATGGTCGTAGAATCAAGGATAGATACTTCACCACTTATCACATACTGATTAGGTCCCAGCTCATCTATGGTGCCTTTGAAATTCTTGTAACTAGGAAGCTAAGCAGAAAAGAACACTGGTTTCAGCTTTGCACGGATGCTTCTGGTATTAATCACTTGCATGAAATACTCTAATATGTGCCCAATGAACTAACGAGCGAGACGTTGTTTTTTAAATACATTATTTACCATTGGCAATGGCTCCTCTCCATCCATCAGACGACGGATATTATTCACAACTTCCCTGATGTCAAAGTTGGGGATCTTACAGGACCAGCCGGTACCAATCCCTTCTGCCCCATTGATCAGCACCATCGGAATGATTGGCATATACCACTCTGGCTCCACACGCTGATTGTCATCGTATAGGAACTTCAGGACATTGTCATCCGTTGGTGGGAACAGCAACCGTGCTAGTGGGCTACGGTGAGAAAGAGAATTTCAGCCCAAGTTCTTGTTACAGATCTGAATCTAGGATCAAAATCTCAATTCAATTGTTGCTACTCTGAGTACGCAAAGTTTTAAAGAGTAAATTATTATTTTTTGTTCATTTTCAGTGCCGCCAAACTGAGGCCTGTAACATGCCAAGAATATTTAAAGAACTCTTTAATGCTGACCTGAGCATTGTAAAGATGTATCGAGGGCTGGCAGAGTCCTTCCCACCATGAAGCCTTGTGCCAAACTGACCAATGGGCTGTAGCAAGTTGAGGTTGTTACTGCCCACAAAGTTCTGAGCTAAGTTAATAATAGTCATCATCAGCGATACCTGCAACGAAGAAAGGTTTAAAGCTAAAAATGCAGAATTCCTCACCGAATGGACAAAGTTAAAGGCAAAATTCACACCAAGAAAATAATTGATATAAAGGGTCAACTCCAATAAAATACTGGAGGAAACTCTCGGGGGAAGTGCATCCCAGGACCCCGCTGGTCTGGGTGACTGGATACATTCCAGTGACCTGCTGTCTACCTGTTCTTAAAATCTGCAGTGAAAAACTCTTATCAGTCTCCCAAGGGGAGCCTGTTAAGCACTAAACTTCTTGCCGAGGTAGAAAGACTAGTAATGTTTGCCTATAGCTGTCACAAATAAAGCAAGTTTTGCCCTGTTCTACATTTGGAATGAAATACAGTCCCATCGAGTCTGGGCAGCACAGGCAGGGTGACCATTAAACTACTGAAGCATTAATAGCAGATATACAGCCACCTTGCTTTAAACACCTCATCCTGCTTTGGGGGCATCTTAACTGTCAGAACAACAGAAAGGCTTTTTTTGCCTCTCTTTTAAAAGGCATTTTGCACAACCAGGCCAGGTTCTTACTTCACCATGGTGGTATGAAGACATCTCAGCTACAGACCCAGCCAGCTGAGCAACCTTCACCTCCCGCTTATCATTTCGTTTGAAACATGTGAACAAAACTTTTCTTTGACCTGGCTTCAAACCTGTGTAAAAAGAAAAGACTTGTGATTAAACACAGAACATGTTTCACTTCCCCTCTGTTCTCTAGAGACTAAGAACCACTTAGACACCTAATGATTCTGCACCACGAGAGTTAGGTGCTTGCAATAATAATGCTACAAAATGGACAAGGCATTTAATCCAAAGATTACAAAACTTGGACAGCAGGAAAATGGACTTCAGAACACTGGCCCTGAAAACTCAGCAGGTTCCCCAATTCTGATAGGACATAAACCATCCATTGATTAACTTCTGGGGAATGCACTATGTGGAATTTATCTTGAAGTAACTTACCATCAACCAGTGATGGGATTGATCTTTCATTATCTGAGTTTGAGAACAGCACTAACTCCTTGTTGATGAAGTCGTTGTATGTGAGGCAATTAGTATTTTTCCCATAGAGGTATTCCTAAGAAAAAAACAGAATTTCACCAAAATGGAAGCTCCTTGCAAGACAAGATAAACACACACCTCAAGTGCAGACAGTTCTTAGCATGGCAAACAGAAACATCCCTTCCTGTGATGCAGGTTCATTTTTAGAGAAATAAATAATTTAAAATCAGTCCTGCTCAAGTTATTTCCCCATTGATTAAATAATTTGAAAGGTAAGAGTTAAAAATGAAATTAAGTGTTGGACAATTGACAGTGAGGCTACACTGAGAAGAAGAGAGATGGAGCTGCTCTGCAAAATCCCGAAACATTTCAACTGTCCCGTAACGCGATGGCCAACTCGTTGACTCTGAGCTGTGTCCAGCTCCAGCTGCCAGAGCGAAGGAGAGAACAGCCCCAGGGAGAGAGAGGAAACCCATTTCCTTCACCTATATAAACCTTTTACCTCTGGCAAACCATGCAGCTTCCGTTGTCTTCTATCCTCCATGAAATTAGTCAGCCATTCCTTTCGCTCTTCTACCTTCTTTTTGCTAAAGGCCTGTTTGTTACAAAATGAAAAGTAACTCAATTTTAGGACATTCTGTGGTGGGCCCTGTTGGATCACTTGAGAAAAAGAAAAGTGTACAGGAAGAGTTTACCCAGCAGAATAATACACTAAAGAGACTGACTTAATAGCCCAAGAAGTGCAATAAAAGGTTCTTGTAGCTGAATATATTAAGTGTAATTTCCACCAGTCTTTAGGAGACCTATCAGTTAGGCTTAGATGTATGGATTTTCAACACAATAATGGAAAAGTGAAGTAGATTTGGGGGGAAATTAATATTTTGAGGATAAACTTGGGGTTCTTTGGCATTGCTTAGTAGCACAGAATACTTAAGAATCAACAGCTACTGAAGGTGAAGAAGTTCACAGAGGTGAGGACTGTTTTAATCCACTGGTGAACCATTCTGCAAGAAGAAAACCTGGGGGCGAAAGGGAAGGTTTGACTTGGAGAGAACTGCAGCAGAGCATGCAGAAAAATGTAAAAGAATATTTACTATTGTATCTGAAAATGTCAATTAGTTTGTAGTGATTAGTTTGTTCCGAGCTATATTTAAAAGCCATCGTTAAAAGGGTACTCTTGGCCTGAGGTCCATAGACAGATTTGCTCCTACTGGCTGGACTAAAGCCGTAGCCTTGGTAACAAGGAGATTGTCTCAAGCCCAAAGGCCTTTAAGAGCATTTTAAGAGAAAATACACAGCACACTAAGCAGTGGAATACCAAAGGTAGTAAGTCAGCAATTAAATCAAGTGTTAGTTACCAGGGTGATCGCAGCATCATCTTCAGGCCCAGAATATTTGAAGCCAATTCGATGTTTAGCCATATCTGCAAAGTATTCTTTAGCCTCCTTCGATGTGCTGGTACCCAAACCTGCAGAGACAGGACTAGTTAATCCTCATAACTTCCTTCAATGAAGTTGCAGTTCAAAGAAATATTTTGCTACGCCTACTTTCTTTGATGCACCATATAAAATGTACAGCATGAAGTAACTTAAGAGGAACAGAGTATCTTAGGAGGAAAGACACTTGGAGGACACTCGCTCCAAACCCTTTCTGCAAAAAGAAAAAGCAGGGTTCCCCGAGTTTAATCACAAATGCTCTTACTTGGATCACTTAATTTCACCATATTAAGCTTTCTCCAAACCTTTATAGTACTTGATTTTCCATGAATTGTAGCTCTGTGTACTGCTCTTCCATTCTTCAAATTCGGGAATGCTGTAGAATGAAATTTCTTCTTTGTTTTTAGAGGCCTACAATGAACAAATAGTTTAACTGTGAAATGAGAGGCAGATTTGGACCAATAGAACCTTTCTAATTCCTCTGACCATCTATCCAACCCTCACCTTTATAATGGGAGTAATAAATTCCTCCAGAAAGTTGTGTTTCAGAAGAGATGGCCAGTTGTGATGGATGAAGTTAATCAGCAAACCTTTGATATGGGATCCATCTTGATCCTGAATTAAGAAGAAAAAAAAAGAAATTAAAAAAAGGACCTATTTAATCAAGAACATGATGGAATTGACAACTGTTGGCTTAATAGCAAATGATTCTCTAATTGCAGCTAACTGACCCTCCTCACTTTCACTTCTATAAAAGGTGACTGTGTATTCTTTAACTACTGAAAATTAAGAGAAGCAGAAATGGCACATTCTTGGTGAAAAAACTTGGGGTATCAAAGATCTTGAATCAGCAGACTGGACAGACAGTGGTTAGCTGTTTGCTGATGCTACTCCCCCATCTACTTTATCTGTTTGTTTTGGGGCTGAAAAGCCATCATGACCCACTAAAATATAGAATGGGAAAGAGAAGCCATACAGAGAATTTGGTACAACAATGGCAGTGGGAAAAAGGTGATATTTTATTCTTTCCTCTGTATTTAAGTGTTGTGTTTTTTTCCTCTCCCAATTTTCCATTTCTGTGAATCTAACCTGATCTGTCATAATCATAATTTTTCCATAGCGAAGACTCTTTAAAGATTCTTGATCTTCATAGTCCTTTTTATACTGCAAACCCACAATCTTGATGATGTTGTTGATTTCAGCATTTTCCATAATCTGGAAAAGATCACACAGAATAAAAACTTGTCCTTCAGACTTAAAAAGTAGCTCAAAAAAAAAAAGTCTAAAATGATCCATAAATAAACTGTTGATTGAGCTTTGTCTTGTGGGTGTTTGGTTTTTTTTTTCTGTTTGCAAACTTGTAACTTCTAAACAAGTCTAATGCTTAACTTATTCTAGATCATGCTAAACATTTTTCTAGCCCACAACACAAACTATCCAACCCTTCAGGCGAATCACCAAATGGGACTTAACCAATATTTCCATTTCACCAGCACAGCAGGCTGGAAATGAGACTGGGCTCATGTGTTTGAGACACTACTCCTGGGAGCTGAAGTGTTCCAGATGTTCCCCTGTCCTGACTGGGTTAACACACACCACCTGAAGCATTCTGCACCTTCTGATGTGTAGACCGTAAGGAATTTCCAACTAACCTGCTTATGAGAAGCTTCCCTGACGTTGAGTATTTTCCCACGAAGAGGAAATACTCCATACTTGTCTCTACCAACCACTCCTAGACCAGAGACAGCCAGTGTTTTGGCCGAGTCTCCCTCGGTCAGGATGAGTGTGCAATCTAAAGAATTCTTGCTGCCTGAAAAGAAAGCATAATAAAAAGGAATCAAGTCAATTTTCTAGTTAAGTTAAATCAGAGCCTGCATACTCATAAATCAATTGAGAATAAATATCTTCTAACACATACAGGTTTTGTCGTGCTGCACTAGAGAAATGGGCATGAGCATAGCAAATGGGACTGTAAAATGGGGATAAAATATAACGACAGGCTTTCTCATTTTTCCTTAGGAGACAATTTTTCATTTGCCTAAAAAACAAGTTTTAACTGTTTTCGAACTAATTGGGTACAAAGGATGTAAAACCCTTACCAGCATCGTTGGCATCATCCAGTTTAGGAACACCCTTAATCTTTGTGTGCTTCACAGCCGAACATTTCTTATTCAGCTGGCTCTGAGCTTTGAATTTTACCCAGTTTAGGATACTTTCTACAATGCCACAGGCTACTGCCTGCAATACAAAAAAAACCAAACCACTGAATAATTAGCAATGATTAAATTTTAAGTTACATACTTTTTCCTTAGACAATTTCAAAACGATACCTTTGCCTCATTAGAGATAAGATGCAGTTTTACAGGCATCCTGGTTATCTGTGTATATCAATACTTACACCCTTAATAAATTTTTCACTCAGTTTGCAAGTTGAGCCAAAGTTCTTTGCCTGCAGGGTCATGTTCTCCTTAGTCTGAGAGTCAAAGGTTGGATTTTCAATTAAAGAATTCACAAAAATCCACATGTGGTTCTTCACCTGCAGTGAAACACAACAGACATCACACATTATAGGGGCTGACCTCAGCCACAGCAGCACGTTCTGACAGTCGCCTGTTGGAATCCCCCAGGGAGGGAAAAAATCTCAATTATCACCACAGGGTTTTGAATTTTCCTAGGTGTCTTGAAAGAACTTAGGACAGCTAATGAACATCCCTGAACAATGTTACGTGATTTGGGGTGTCAGGGAAGTGGCCGTTCTCAGGCTAAATAGGTGCTAGCTAACAGATACTGAGTCTTACTGCATTTACAGTGACCTGTCGTGTTCGGATTACAAAATACATCAGCTGAACAAAGAAGATTGTTAGTTGGCTTAAAGCAGACAATAGGAGACTTCTATAATTAGCCATTTTATATATAGTCTGGCACAATGGAAATACGTATTAAAGCTGTAGTTACAATTTGCAATAATGCTCGAGTCGCATTTCCCACCGGGGAAATTCTGACATTGTACCTGAAAAGGCTTCACTCCAACTCCATTTTTGTTCTTCTTTTTCACAGTATCGAGGAGTTTAGTCACAACCTGGTCAGCTACATAGTCAACGTGCCTGCCACCCTAAGGAAAACGGAACCAGAGACCTGGTGGTGACTCCATTGAAAAAGAAACGATTCGTAGCTATTTAAAACTTTGAGTCTTTGCAACATTAAGCAACTAAATATTTTTCACTAATGTACATTCTTTTGACAATAGCTAAGAACGATACCGATGAAGAACATGGCATAAGCTTGACTAAATAAGCTGAAGAGTTACCTTTGTGGTGGCAATGCTGTTGACAAAGCTAACTTGCTGGAAGCCTTTTTCACTTAAAGTCAAACACACTTCCCACCGAGAATTTACTTCCTCGTGGATAACCTTAAGTGCATTACCAGTTTCATCTACTTTATCCTTCAGATAGAGGTCCACGTAGCTGCGGAATCCTTTCACCTGCAGACAGATGAAAGCAGACAACTCGTTTAGAACAGCTCCTATAAATACTTAATTTCCTATCCTCCCAAAGAGTGGGCAGAGAAATCACTCATGCACATTTTCCCTTTACTGTGTGTAATGACATAAGTTGCTTCAGCAAAATCTAGCTGTTTAAAATGGCATGAAAAACACAGATATTGCTGTTTAAACGCTCACTTACAGGCAGCCTCTGTCCGTTTAGGAAAACCTTGACATCCTTTGTGGATCCAGCGATGTCATACGCTCTTCGAGACATTAGTGCTACAATGTCTTTATCCAGAGTTTTCATTTTGAATTTTGACAGATCAGGTTGGAAAGTGACACACGTGTAATCCTCTCCGTCGAAATATTTCAGCTTCATTTCACCAGCCTTTCCCATGTTATCTGTCCAGGTCTGAGAAAAGGGAGGGTTTGTTTAACACATGTGAGCAACTAGGTTTTGAAAGCAATAAGCTGATTTACGAGTTTTAAATAGCTGCACCTTTAAAAAACACTGGTTAAAAACGAGGTTCTTTTTACATCTGTTCAGAATTCACCTGAATTATGGTTTGTGGTGCATGGGCCAATCTCATTTGAATCATGGTGCACTGAATGCAAGTTACACCTGGATTCCGGGAACAAAAATTTAGGGTCTTATTTGAAAACCTTGAGTATAACCTTACTGAAGTGAGAAGTGTTCATACCTGCTTGAATAACTTCTTGTACTCGCGACATGCAGTTTCCACAGTAAATTTTGTGCTAAATATGTTGCACAGTTTGGCTCCATAACCATTTCGCCCGCCTGGAATTAGAAGGAGAGCAGGCTGGTGTTATTACCTTTCCTCAAAACCACCTAGAAGATTCCCAAAGTAGCAGGAGTTCAGCTGCTTTAGCACAATCAAAATAAAACTGACAATAAACAACAATGTACGATGCACTCAGTATGCAACTATAAACCCATATCTAACTGGGATTAGTGTTCAAAGAGAATCTTCCCCGTTTTCCATATTTGCACTGTTGTTACTGTAAAATGGAGCACGGAGACTTCTCTCTGAGGGACTCAGTTTCCACACTACACCAAGGGCCCCCTTCCCCTCTCTTTAGTTCAGTGCACACATTTGAACCAGTCAGGCTAATCAGAAATGTTAGTGCAAAATTAAGTCTTCCTACCTGTGACTTTCTTTTCATTGTCATCGTAGTTGCTGGATGTTAGTAGCTGCCCAAAGATAAGAGCAGGCACATAGACCTTCTCCACTTTGTGTTCAACAACTGGGATCCCTTTCCCGTTGTTCCACACACTGATTGTGTTATTCTCTCTGGGGGAGAGGGGGGGAAACACAAGCGTGTTTTTAAATGAGTGAGGTATGAAATGAGTGTTACAGAAAAGCTCTGGGGAAATGCCACCATTTCATCAAGAGCAAATCTCTCTTCAGCAAGTGCAGAAACAACCGGCAGAGGGAGGACAAGTCAACATAAAAATTCTCAGACCTGCAGCTACTGTCTATGGAACAACCTCCCCCAGCCCTCCATCTGCATTCAGTGCCAGGACTAAAAGGCTGAGAGGAAGAAAAGAGGGGAAACATCCCCAAGTGAAACGATGACACCAGTGCAGTGATGGCACAGGTCAGCACTCGGCAAGAGACCAAGGGATGAAGTGAAGAAAAGGGTTGTCACAGCTGGAGAATTGTATTTGGTCTGGCTCGGGCTGGCTGTGTCGTGGAGCCCTCCAACACTACACCCAGTGGAACAGCCTCGGGGGAAAATCTAACGCGTTCGATTTGGGAAGGCAACGAACAAAATGAAATAAAACTTACACATCAATTGTAACTTTAATGCATGACATGTTTTTGTCTCTCTGCTTGTTGTCTGCAGCGTTGACTAGAAAGGAAAGATTACTGTTGTTATGTTACATTCTCAAACAAGACCAAACTATTAACTGAAGTGTCTTCAGTAGAGTGAATGCAAAAAATCAACGCAAGGTTACTAATAATCATCTCAGTGTGCAAATATTTTGCAAGTTCCAAAGACAAGTACTTCAAGTTAACACAAAAGGGAAAATTTGGGGTTGAATTACATGAATCTTGTAACAGAGGATGCCATCACCCCACAAATGGCTTACTATTAAGTAGGGCTAATAGAGGGACATTAGTATCTGATATTTCCAAGCACAATCAACAAAACACACATTCTGAACACCATCCATAAAATTAGGTAGCAGGCATTACTTGGTCTAGAATGTAACCAGAGATCAGTACAATAGATAAGTTCTTACATTTAGTTCCAGTTTCTTAGACCCACTAATAATTCATCAATCATTGACTTAACAGATGGGTCATCTTACCTAGAATCTCATCAAAGATTTTGTATAAGCCAGGCACAAAGGTCACATCTCTGCAGTTGAGGCCCACGCCCTCGTCAAAAACCCACATTTGCTGGAAAGAAGGCGAGAAATATATTAAGTCCCATGGGGCACTTCCTCTTCTGGGCCATCAGTTTGTAAAGCAGACGTGTGGTGCTTTACAAATAAGATATTGACTCCTCTGCTTATCCCCCCCAGGGGCCTCCCCCGCCACTTACCTGGGTGACCAGCTCCACCGAGCCGATGTAGGTGTCGGGCCGGAGCAGGATGTGCTCCAGCTGCGTCTTCTTCTGGTAGATGTGCTCCACCGAGAACTGCTTCTTGGGGCCATCGCCCTTGGGCACCCAGACGTTCTCCTTCGCGGGCTGCTCGGGGTGGGAGAGATACAGAGGCCGTGAGGGACGGCGAGACCTGGGAGGGGACCCGGGGGGGGCCGAAGGGCATCAAGCCGGGGGGAAGAGGAGGGGTGGGAGTGGGCCCAGTCAGCGGGAGGGCAGGGGAGAGAGAGGCGAGGTTCCCGGGACGGGCTCGAGAAGAATGCGGCTGGGGGAGTTTCAGAGGAACAAGGAGGAGGAGAGCGGAGCGGCGGGACTGAAGGAAAAGGCCGCGAGAGGGGCACGGGGAGACCCCGGGGAGGGGGGGGGCCATCGAGAGCTATGGGAGCCCCAGGGAGCAAAAGGGAGGGAGCGTCCGAAGCGCTGCAGAGCCGGGGACCGCGCGGTGTGGGGCAGGAGGGGGTGGTGGGGCCGGGGACGCACTCGGAGGGGCGACGGGGTCTCCTGGAGCTCCATGGCGGCGGCGCGGGCGCTGCTGAGCGGCGGAGATGGCGGCACCAACTGCCCGGCGCCTTTCAAACCTCCGCTCAGCCCGCCGAAAGCCGCCGCCAATCGCCGCCCGCCGGCTCCCAGCGCTCCGCCAATCGCAGCGAGGGGGCGGGAACACGGCCGCGCCCCTCCCCTCCCTCCCGCCAGTCAGAAGGCGTCCTGCGCATTCAAACCAGCCACTCGGAAGAGGCGGTTGCGGGACGGGCAGTGGAATTGGCCAATAGGAGAGCGCGAGCGGTCTGCGTTGGGGTCTAATGCCGGTCCGCTTGCTGGTGCTGGGGTACACTGGGCAGCTTCTGGGCACATACTGGGACCCACTGGGCAGCTTCTGGGCACATACTGGGACCCACTGGGCAGTCTCCAGGGAAGCACTGGGCTGGCCCTGGCATCATATTGGGCAAACCCTGGGGCTCACTGGGACTGACTGGCCAGACCCCAGGGGCATGCTGGGTCATGCTAAGCAGTTTCTGGGGACACACTGGGACACACTGGGCAGCTTGTGGGGACACAGTGGGACTCAGCAGTCAGGCCCCAGGGACATACTGGTCTGGCCCTGGCATCATATTGGGCAGACCTGGGGACCCACTGTGACTTACTGGACAGCTCCCAGAGACACACTGGGAACACTGGAGCACAGTGGTAATGCCTCTTCCACAGGTGCTGGGCCCCAGAGTGCCCCTGACCAGGGGGTGCTGCCATGGCAGCCAGAGCCCCTCAGCGCTGCTGCCCTTGCCCTGTGTCCCAACCCTGCCCGCACGCCCCTTACCTGCCCGCTGTGCTGTAGGGAGAGTGCAGTGCCCACTGCTCGTGCATCTGGCCTCCTCCTGCTGCCCGCTGCCCGTGCTCTGGCAGCGGCTGCTCTGTTGCCGTTGTGCCCAGCAACGCTGAAGTCACTGGCAATGGAACCCTGTCCGTGTGGCTCGCCCTCCCTCCCACTCCCTCCCCCCGATTTGTGCTGATCCTGAGGGGGTTGAAGCCCACACGTAGGAACCAGACCCTCTCCCCCTGCCTCACCGTGCCCCTCGCTGCTGCAGGTGACGTCCTGGGCAGGGCCATCCCTAACAGAGCACTGGATGTCACCCAAAGCACCAACTTTCTCGCATCTTTATTTCTGGGGTGGTGATGACATTGGCTTTGCTGGAGGCACAGGGAGGTGGCCTGGCACAGCCTGGCATCACCTTGCTGCCCCGCGGCATGGGGATCTGCAGGGATGGCACAGCCAGGGACGAGCACGGTATAAACCCAGCCGCAGGGCCAGTGTCCTCTCTCTCGGTGCTCTTGCTCAGCTCCCACACTACAGTTCTCACCCTGGTGCTGCCACGGGGCTCCTGGGGCTATTTCCCGGTGCCACAGTGCCAGGGTCACCACATGTGCCGGTAGGGAAAGGCCACCTCCACGCAGAGCACCGCCAGCGTCGCCGAGCAGTTGTGCCGCTGCCCGGCCAGCAGCCAGCCCTCCGCCAGGGGGGTGGCCAGGCCCTCGCCGTGGCCGGAGCTGCGCCAGCCCTGGCAATCCCGCCGGCGGGCATGGCTGCCCCGTGGCGTGGATCCGTGCCAGGCCAGCTGCCGGGGCCTGCGGGTGGGGATGGGGGTGAGAGGGGCTGGGGGACACACCCTCCAGGGCACCTCCGGCTCTTTGCAACAGCTCCCGCATCCGTGCAAGCACCAGGGGTGAGGAGGGACCCGCTGCAGACCCCTCACCCTGGTTCTTTCGGGTGTGCCCTACTGGTGCCTGCCCCATGGCCGGACTCACCAGAGGGGATCCGTGAGGATGTTGCGCCCGTTGAAGGAGTAGATGGGGCCCTGTGGGGTGGCACCAGCCTGGCCCTCAAAGAGAGAGCTCCAGGACTTGGCCAGCAGCTGGCCCTGCAGGTGCAAGCGGTGGCACTGAGCCGGGTGCCAGGGGCCAATGCCCTTGTCCCGGCCACGTGTGGGTAATAACCTGCTCTGGGTTCCTCCCAGGTCCCCAAACCACCAGTGCCCAGCACAGCTGGGGTGCAACAGCCCCAGTGCAGGACTGGGCAAGGATCCCCCTGCCAAGGCTTGCTGGGGGTTGGGGGGCTTTGCAGCCAGGTGCCCCCCTGGGGGGTGGGGGTACCTGCCTTCAGGTTGACAATGGGGAGGGTCCTGTCTGTCCTCTTGACGATGGACAGCAGGTCCTGGCTGGGGGCCGACAGGAAAGCCCGGAAGGTGCCGTAGAGCTGAGCCTCCTGGGACTGCCGGTAGCACTGCAGGTCTGCGCCCCGGATCCCACTCATGTCACCGGTGAGTGGCACGTTGAGGGCGGCCAGACGGAGCTGGGGAGGGGAGGTCAGGTGGTGGGGAGGCTCAGGCATGGCCAGGTGCCAAGGTCTCTGCTCCCCTCTTTCCAGGAGGGTGCAAACCTCTGGCAGTGCCAGCTGAGCATGGAGGGGTCCCCTGGGCACCTCCTCCCCATCTCCCATGGCTGGCCCACTTGTCTCCCACCCCAGGGCTGGGCGTTGCTTACTGATGGGATCCGTGGGGCGATGGTGGTTGGCAGGATCTGGGGCAGCTCTTGTCCCTCCTTTTTTTGGACCTGGAATAACACAGCTCAGGTCAGCTTGGGGACACCCATCCCTGTGCCATGGGTGGCATGGGTGCAGCACCCTCCCCATCCTAACATGACCCCAGACTGTGTGTTCCAGGCTGACACTGCTCTGCTGACCGCCTGTCTCCACGGCACGTCCCTCGGACCCGCAGCAGGGCTCACCAGTGAGTCTGCCCGAGCCAGTGTAGGTGGTCCCGCATCAGGACTTCTCGTCTGCACACGCTTCAACTCCTGGATGGAGAGGAGAAGACAGTCCCACATGTGCCTGTCCCCTCCTGGCAGGCAAAGGAGGGCTCTGTCCCCTTGTTGGGACATGAGTGGACCTGGTGGCTGCCTGCACGCCTCACCTGGTACTGAGGGGTGGAGACGGAGGGGTCGTCACCGGCAAAGAGTGACTCTGAATCCTCCACCTGCTCAATGCAATGAGCGGAAGGATGGGTGAGGGGGGAACCAGCTCCTTCCCTGAGTTCTGCTGCTGCCAGGGCTGGAGCCCAGACCCCCCTCCCTGCAAGGGACCCCAAAGAGCATCCTCGGTGCATGGTACCAGGAGGCGGCTCCAGCCGGCAGGGGTCCGGAGGAAGGCGTTGCTCCCTTCCCGCACATAGACCAGGCTCCCTTCGGGCACGGTGCTGCCTGACTTCAGCATCATCTCCTTGGACGTGAAGACCCACGTCTGGCGCTGGAGAGGATGGAGAGGTTCATGGCCCAGCTGCGGTGCCTGGGGTGGCCGGACAGCCTGGGGGGCTCGCCTGTGACTGCAGCCAGGATGCACTCGGAGATCGGTGTGGGATTCCGGCAGCTCCGTCCGAGGGATGTCAGCATCTGGAGAGCCCGAGAGGGTGTGGGGGTCACAAGGTGTCCTGGCATAGGGGCTAGGTGCTCCCATGGGAGCTGTGGTGCTAGGGACCTGTACAGGGTGGCATGGCCCAAGTGCCCACAGAGGGATGCAAGACTTTGCAAAAAGTGTTTCTGAGGAGGCTGGAGCCCCTGAAACACTTGAGAAATGGCCTTACCTGCTGCCCAGCCAGCATCAGCAGCTGCCTGCGGAGGCAAGTGGGGCCCATTACTGCTGCCGGGCACAGGGACACAGGGACACCCTTCCTGGTGCATGGGGAGGGGACAGGGTCTCTCTTGGGGACAGTGAGGTTGTGGCTTACCGGCTGCTTGCAGGGCGGCTGGCCACGGACAGGGTAAACCCTCTGGAAGCAAAGACAGGCAGGTTTGCAGGGAGCCCCTTGTTCTGTGCACGCTCACACACACATGTGTGTGCTCTGGCACAGGTGTGTGCACAGCCCGTCCTGGGTCTTACATTGAGGTAGAGGAGACCTGGTGCTCCAGGGGGACCAGGGGGGCCGGGGGGGCCGGGGTTGCCGGGAGGACCTTGAGGACCCTGTGGTAGAGCAGTGTGGAGGTTGGACTGGGCCACGCTGGTGCTGCCTTTTGAAGGGGGCAGCTGTAAGACACCCCACTGCACCCCACTGCTGTTCCCCATCCCTCCTGCTCTGTTCCCCTCCAAGGGCTGAACCTCCCCAGATGGGAGTGTGTCTCACATGGGGGATGATCGCTCTGTAAATCTCTGTCTCCTCTTTGCTGCCCTGCAGAGAAAGAGAAGATTTGGTCTGATCTCCATCCTCCCCACTTCCATCCTCCATCCCAGAGCTGTGAGCCCAGTGCAGCTGCTGGTGGGGTGAGCAGTGGCGTGGGGCACACAGAGCCACCTGAGCTCCAGCAGCAGGGTCCCCATGGCCAGGCTGGGCTTCCTAGGCACCCCTCACCATGGCAAGACCCCAGGAAAGCTCAAGACTCACCATTTGGTACCCACTGATGGGCACCCAGGAGCCGGACTGGCTGCCAGTGCCAGGGAAGGGGAGGTGACCTGGTTTGCACTCGTGTTCCCCGTAGCAGCACCCCTGGGTGAGCCGCAGAGAGAGGCACGATTAGAGCCTGTGTGGGGTGGTGGGGATGGGGGTGTGCAGTGTGCGTGCACGTGCGTGTGCACATGGGTGCACCATACGCGTACACAG
Source organism: Megaceryle torquata (assembly GCA_024611175.1). Lineage (NCBI taxonomy): Eukaryota > Metazoa > Chordata > Aves > Coraciiformes > Cerylidae > Megaceryle > Megaceryle torquata. Next base: position 27,889 of record JANIJG010006820.1, read on the forward strand.
GTGTGCGTGTGTGTGCGCTCGCATGTGCCACGAGTGTGACTTTCCAACCCCCCACCCGGTGCCCCCGCCCATCTGGGGACTCGGTCGGTGCCAGCGGGGTGAGGCAAAGGGTGGCACTGTCCTGGCATGGAGAGAGCAGTGGAGGCAGCACATGGGGCTCAGGAGTTCACACTCAGGGTGTGGGGATGGGAACTCCCCCCAGCCAGCTCCCTCTGCACTGGTGCCCACGGCTACAAACCCGCTCTCCGGGGTCACCCTTTTCTCCCTGGAAGGAAAGTAGAGAGGTTGCATTAGTGGCCCAGCTCTGGGGGTCCCTGGCACTCCCAGCACCCCTGCCCAGTGTTGTGCATCACTCTGCAGGGTAACACCCACCATGGAGCTGTTTGCTCTTGGCGCTGGCACCAGGCAGCAGCTGATGCTGCTGCCATTCCTGTGCCCTCGCTGCCACCACCCACTGCCCACAGTGCCCACTCCCCCAGCTCACCTTGGGGCCCGGTGGCCCGGCTGATCTGTGGTGCCCTGTGTGGTGTGAGTTGCACTGGAAGGAGAGGGTGTGCCGGGTGAGTGCAGGGGCTGCCCCCTGCCACCAAGTACCCACAGCGCTGGGATCCCCTACTCACCCTGTAGTCCCCTGGTGGTCCTGGTGGCCCCATGGGACCGGGCATGCCTGGGGGGCCCATCTCTCCAGTCCGGCCAGGGTTCCCTGGCATGCCTGGCAGTCCATGTTCGCCCTTCTCACCCTGCCGGCACATGGTGTAGGGGGTGGTGAGCGTGGGGGCTCAGCACCCCGTGCACACCTTGGCCCTGCAGTGGCAGGGTTGGGGCAGCCCTGGAGCGCTCTGAGGGGCTCAGTGTTGGGGGCTGCTGTCCATGGGGGCAGAGGGAGGGGCTGGTGAGCCCAGCTGCCCTATCTCACAGCCATGGATGGGCTGAGCTGGGACTCTCTTACCTTCAGTCCAGGGAATCCCGGATCCCCTCGGAGCCCTGGTTTGCCAGGGAGAGATGCAGGTCCTGCAGGACCAGGGGGTCCTTCATGCCCAGGCACCCCAGGGGTACCCTGTGGTCCGGGCAGCCCTGGTGGCCCTGGGGGTCCATCTGGCCCAGCTGAGCCTGGAGACCCTGGAGGTCCTTCAGCCCCAGGGAAACCAGGTGGTCCCACAGCCCCCGGTGGTCCAGGGGGTCCCGGCTGCCCATCCCGCCCAGGGACCCCTGGGGAACCTTCGTGGCCTGGGTAGCCTGGGGGTCCAGGCAGTCCAGGCAGCCCGGGGGGTCCTGGGTTTCCTGCAGGGCTGGATGCTCCCATCTTTGTGTTGAGTTGGAGGGAGAGAGGAAAGAGGCAGCAGTCAGTGAATGGCTGTGTCCCATCCTCTGCTCCCCTTCCCCTGGGCTATCGACCCCCACGGCCACATGCCCCATCCCTCCCTGTCCCTGGCAGGGACAGACACTGCAGCCAGCACTGCCATCGTCCACTCGCCCTGGCATTGCCTGCCCATGCCGCCCACCCCAGCACTCACCTCACTCTCCGATCCCCTGGGGGAGGCAGCGGGCATGGGTGGGCTCCTGGCTCCCCAGGTGCCTGGGGGTCCTGGGGGTCCTGGTGGTCCTGGAGGACCCGGGGGGCCCCGGGGACCCTGCTGACCTGGCTGCCCGGGGCTGCTGGGTTTCCCTCTCTCCCCAGAGAATCCAGGCTGGCCTCTCTCTCCTGGGAACCCTCGGTCACCTTTCTCTCCCTGTTGGGGAAAGACAGAGCCTGGCTCCCGGCTCCCAGGACTTTCCTCCACCAGTGGCCACCATGGGGACTTGCTTCCCCCTTGCCAGGGGCCACCTGAATCACATCCAGCCCAACCCCTGAAGTGAGAGTCCAAGTCCTGAGCAGAAAAGGTTTTGCATGGCCAAAGGAGCTGTGGGATTTCACCCAGTGGGACCCCTGTGCCTCTCCCTGGGGAAGACCACCCACCTTTGGGCCGGGAGGGCCAGGAGGGCCGGGACGCACAGGGCAGATGCAGCTGGAGCCGTTGGGCACCTGGAGAGGGAGAGAGCGATGAGCCGCAGGGCGGGAGCCCCAGCTGCGGGGCCTGGCGTGGGTGCCCTGCGCCCACCTCTCACCTGGAGGGCAAGGTCCAGCTCTGGGGCTGGGGGCACCTGCCGGGGCAGCCCCTTTGCCGTTGTCTGTGTGGAGGAGAGGAGGGGCTGAGAGACCCCCAAGCATTGTCCCTGTCCCGCCCTGCCAGCCCACATCCCCCATGGCCCCTTGCCGGGGTACCCATCCCAGACAGCCCCCCTGGGCACCAGGACCCGTCCACCACCTTGATCTGCAGGAACTCCTCTTCCTCCGCACTCCCCTCGAAGATCTCTGGGGTGGCCGTGGGTCGGTGCTGCTGGAATGGATGGGGACAGCTCCGTGCGGGGCTCGGCGGGACCCCGGAGGGCACGCAGGACCCTCTTGCAGCCATTGCTGCCCGCAGCCTGGGGTGGGGGCTGACCCCCGGCGCTGCCGTGGGGCTGCACCGTGCGGGGGGACACCGGCAGCTGCCGCAGCTCCTTTCCAAGGAGGCTCGGGGCTGGAGCAGGGCACGCTGCCCTTTTCGGCAGAGCACAGATAAGGGGAAGGACGCGGCAAGGGGCCCGGCAGAGACTGAGGAGTTTTGGGAGGGCTGGAGGAGCAGGAGAGGGAAGCTGCCCAGGGAAAGGCACCTGGCCTCGTGTGCGTGACAGGGCATGGCCTGGGCCCTTCGCTGCTCCCCTGGCGAGGGGCTCTCGGCGTCTGGGGGCTGTTACCAGCGGGGGTTTGCTCAGCAGCACCTTCTGCCTGGGCTCCGTGCTGAGGACATCTCCATCTACAGGGGCAAAAGGGCAGTGGGGCGGGAGATGGCACAGCCGGAGGGGGACCAGGGTGGCACAGCGCTCCCAGTTCCCAGCACTTGATATGGCCGCGGTGGTGCCACCAGCAGCCCTGGACCCTGGTACCCCGTACCTCACCTTCCAGCCTTACACTAGAGATGTCCCTCCCACACTGGGGTGCAGGAGCCAGGGGTGCCAGGGAAGCCATTCCCCAACCCCACTGTGCCTACCTTCCTGCCCATACAGGGTGGGCGCTGTGGGGCTGGTGCCCGGGTCAGGTGTGGTATCCTCCAAGCCCAGGGGGTAAAACCACTGGGCTGTCGTGGGGGGCAGGCACCTGGCCAGCACCGAGAGGATGCAGAGCACATGGAGGAGGTGCTGAGGGCCGCTGGACTCCATGCTGCTGCCTCGGGGCCAGGCTGCCCGGGATGGGGGTGCTTGGCTCATCCTGCTCGCCTGTGCTGTCTGCTCCCGTGGCCCTGGCACAGCTCCTGCTGTTATCACCACGGCCCCCGTGCTGCCCGACACGCCCCTCGCCCGCCCCAGCGCCCACGTCCCACGGGCCACATCCGGCGGGGGCTGAGCACCCACGAGGCCAAGTCACCCTCTGTCCCACTGTCCAGGGGCAAGGAGGGCAACCGGGAACCGCAGGGAAGGGAGCCAGGACCCAGAGGAGCTGCTGGAACTGAGGCGAGGGAGGGTCAGGGAGGAGGTGCTGACTGGAAATGGGGAGTAAAACCATCAAGAAGGGGAGTGGAGGAAGAGGCTGGCTGGGAGCAAGAGGCATCAGCCACAATGAGGGGAGCCGGGTGCTCTGTGGGCTCTGCCTGGCCACTGATGTCTGGTGCCAGGGAGGGATGGGGACTGGGGATGAGGCTATGAAAGTCATTGGGGTCCTGCAGCAGGTGAAATACCTGTTCCCTGTGGCATGTGCAGTCACCATCTCCCACAGCAGATACAGACTGCCCTTGTGTCTCCCTGGCTCCATCAGGGCCACCCTTGGCTGGGGGTCTCCAGCCCCCTCTGACTCCCAGCCCTGTTTCTGCCCCTGTGCTGAACTGTAGCCTCTCCCCAGAGAGAGCTGGGATCACTCTGGACCCTGCTTGGGGGAGCTGCAGAGGAGTAGCCTGAGCTCCCCACAGCCTTGGGAACCCCAAAGAACTGCTGAAGTTGGTAAAGCCATGCTGGAGGCATGAGGGGCTGGGGGCAGAGGGGCTGCCCCATCACAGCTGGTCTGGGCTGCACTGTGTACTGTGCACCGAGCATTAAATCCCATCACTGAGCACCCTCTGTGGCTGCAGGGCTGTGATCAGGGTGGGGGGCAGCATGGCTGTGGGGTGCACCAGCCCAGCCCCTTTCCATTGTGCAGGATGGTGCTGGGACAGGGTCCTGGGGCTGCACAGCGAGAGCGTCCCTGTCCCCTGCGCTGCCCTGCTGCCTCTGTCCGCAGACACAACAGTCTCCCCAGCGGGCGCTTGGTGCTGCCAAGGCCTGATAAGGTGCCGCGGCCTGAGCAGAGCTGGGCACCTGTTTGGGTTTGGTTCCCCCTTGGACACTGTGTCAAGGCTGGTGCCTCTGCCTTGAGTCATGGCCACCGCGCAGCAGTGCCAGGCAGGGCAGGGGCTCCAGTGCAGCATCGGCTGCCGATGCCTTGCAGGGCCCCTTCACCAGCTGGGTGGGGAGAAGGGGATCTGGGGAGTGTGGGGAGTGTGGGGGACATGGATCCTGCCTGCCCGTATCCTGCTTGAACACTTGGCACTGCCTGGCTCACCGCAGGGGAGAGAGAAGATGATCCTGGGAGCCCCCACAGCCATTGCCAACAGTGCTGGCACTCAAGTCTCAATTTGAGCACTAGGTGCACTCACCCATGAGATGAGTTTGTGGTTCTCAGCTTAGGTGTTGCATTGCAGGCTGGCCTTGTTCCTCTTGTCCCCTCCCATTGCACCGAGCCCCACACCAGGGCCCCACAGTGAGGCCCAGCGTACGAGTGTCTAATGACTGCTATTTTCCATGTACCAGTGTGGTGACACAGCTAGCACCCCGATGTGCCAGTGTGTCCCTGGGCATGTAGGACAAAGCTCCTCATCCTGTGGCATGAACTCAGCAAGTCTCTGTCTTACCCCTTGGACACAGTGTGTCATGATCCATCCCAGTGACAGGGAGAAGGGGTGTCTGCCCCTTGCCACTCCCTGCAGAGAGCTAGGTGTGTGGGGCACAGCCTGTGCCAGGTCTGCCCGGGCACCTTGGCATCTCACACAGGGTGGGGGCAGCGAGGCTGTGCTCGTGCCAGAGCCCATCCTGGGCTATGTCTAGGACCGTCCTGCCACATCCAGGTGGGTCCCCTGGCTGAGATGCCCCTGGGTGCAGCTCATGGGTTGCCAGACCTCTGGGTGATGCTCGGGGACCCGTCCCCCAGGGCGCAGGGCTAGTCCCTGCCGTGTCCCAGGCCTACCCCTTCTTGCCCGGGCTCTGCGGGGGCTGGCGGGGCCGGTGCCGCGGGGAGGGGTGCTTGGGCTCCCCGCCCGCCTCCCGATTTTCCCAAATAGCCACTAGATGCCGGCAGCTTTCAACTTATCGCGGTCCTGTGCGGGATCGGGGGGGGGTGTGCGGGGAAGCCGAGGGAGCGGGACCGGAGAGGGGCTGGGGCTGGGTGCGGGGAGCCGACGGGTGAGGAGTCGGGGTGGAGCCGGGAGCCAGCGGAGCCTCCGGGGCGTCCTTGGCAGGCTGGGGCTGAGCTGCCCGTGATGCTGTTGCCGGCAGCGCTTTTGCTCCCGCCGGGCACCCCGGAGCCCACCCCGGGCTGCCCCACGCCGAGGGTGTTTGGCCACAGCCCCCGCGATGCAGCCCCGTATGGCGTGTCCCCCTCCCAGTTCATCCCAGTTGCTCTCAGGACCGGGCAGGCGTCGGCGGGCAGGGTGTCCGGGCAGCTACCGGGGGCTGAGAGCGGGCGGCGGGTGGTCTGCGGGGAGGGGAGCTTGGGGGGTTCCGGGCTGCCTCTTCGCGCTGCCCGGGCGCCGGAGCTGCCCCGCCGGTGGCCCCGGTGCTGAAACCGCCCTCCCCGGTGCTGAAGCCGCCGTCGGCGGGGAGCGTCTCTCCCCGGTGGCTTCCCGGTGGCGGCGGGGGCGGCCCCGCCGGTGGCCCCGGTGCCGGCGGCGGGAGGTGTGGCCAGGGGCCGCATAAAGCCGCCGCCGCCGCCGCACCGCGCCCGCCGCCAGCCCAGCGCCGC
>JANIJG010006821.1:0-23260 GCA_024611175.1 Megaceryle torquata
TGGATATTAGGAAGAAATTCTTGACAGAGAGAGTGCTGAGGCACTGGAACAGCCTGCCCAGGGAGGTGGTTGAGTCACCCTCCCTGGAGGTATTTAAGAAACACGGTGCTTCACGACATGCTCTAGGGGCAGGCACGCAGGGGGCTTGTGTGTTGGTTTTTGCTGTTGTGTGGTTTTGTTTTGTGGTGGTTTTTGTTTCCTTTGAGTGGCCGGGTATTTAGGTGTTCTTTATTCTTGTAGGTATGGTTGGACTCAGTGATCTACAATGTCCTTTCCAACCACAATTATTCTGTGATTCTGTAATAAAGGAAAGGATAACATGGGAATCTCAGGTCTGTTCATTTCACTTGCTCAGTCCTAGGGCCTGAATCGTCTCAGAAAAAGTCAGATCACATATGCTGCATTTGGATGAGATGTCCCTTTCTGGGGTCAGGCAGCAGGGTTAGTCCCGATAGCCTGTCACTGAATAGAGATAGCTCCTTAGGAAACCACTCAAACTCAGAGCAATCACTGAGGTCAAGAAATCTATCAGATACACAACTCCCGTAATTTATACCGAGGTAAAAATCATCCTATCATAAAACAATAAAAAAACCCAACAGTATACTGGCAACAGACTGGTACATCTACTAGACAGAAGGAAAGCTGCATTAAAAGGGAAAAGAAATACAACACATGTATTAAGAAGACTACAGTCCAGAGCTTATTGAGCTCTTGGCAGCTTTTCCCATTTTTTCAGGCAGTCAAAAGAACCTTTTGTTTGTGCAGTTTTAGTAGCTGCTACCCACACCTAAAAAGTCAGATCTTGGTGTTCAGAAATAAGCCCTCAGACTGTATTTTAGCATACTATAATACACTGTGTACCTACATTTAAACACCTCAACAGTTTCATAGAAGCTAATGCTTAGAACCTGAAGCCTAAACGGCCTGCCTGAGTTTCACTGAGTGCCAGCTGATGTCAGAGATTCTAAATGACATGCCATGTGCTCAGCAGTTCCACAAACTCAGTTACTACTTGACACAGAGACATACTACACAGATTCAGTAATCTAGAATTGATATTTATTTCTAACAATTTAATTTTTTTTTAATTGACTATATAGCTATATGAAGCCTTTGTTCCTTGGTTAGTTTTTACTGTAAACACATTAACCAGGTTAATTTTGATTTATCTCACTATGTGTCTGCAAAATACTTGAGAAAAAAAAATGGAAGGAACTGCATAAGAAATGAGGAGGTGTGATTTGTCACTAGTTCATACTTGATGCAGTCTAGATAAAGAAGCAGAAATGGAAAGCAGGAGAATGTAGAATTTTACAAAAAAACTGAACTAGAATATATTAACATAGGAGAATAGGGGTTATACAAGGCATAAAGTCAGTAACAGGAAAAAGAAAAAGGCAGCAAAAGCAAGAATGCTTTGGTTTGTTAAAATGCTTAAATCTCCCAGAGAATGGAAAAAGCATTAGGAGTGTAAATAACAATTATAATTCCTTGAATTTAATGCACGGGAACACAGTTGTGTTTCAACTCTCAAACAATACAGCAAAGTTACTGTTCCCATTGACAGAAATGCTGTAGTCCTTTGCTAACAGAAAGCATCACTAAGCATAGCATTCCAGCATTTTTGAGCCTTGTGCTAAAGCTGATACAGTTTCTAAATATAAATAAACAAGCCATTCTGCTCTATTTGGTCAGTGTGCTTGTAATTATCCTACAATAAGCTACTTCTATTCTACTGAATATACATCCAAATAAAACATTCAGTCTTGACTTAATTTAAATGCAAGAAATTCAGCCTTAGTATAGAGGACTTCAAAACTCAGAGAGTAGTAACAGCTGCTTGATGTCTAAGATACAGCACACATTCTCTTCTACTTACATTCAGTTTAGTCACTTATTTTCAGCTACACAGAAATATATTCATTCCCTCACTCCACTGCTGAAAATGTTGGAAAACACTGATATTCTGAAGAACCTTTATTGCATATCTCAACAAAGCAAATGAATTGTGCTTTCCTGCACTAACTTGGACAGCATTTTATAACACAGTTATATGACACTGGTTTAGAAAATTTGAGCTATCATGAACAACTGAAGTGCTTCTGGTATATTGCTGTTCAATAAAACCTCATTTTTATAGGAAAACTCCTCAACAGCTATTTTTTTGTTAAAGGAGGAGCTGCTGAATGTTACAGAAAGATGCAGTAACCCAAAGTAGTAAAAAAACCCCAAGCAACCAACCAAACAAAACAAAACCAAACCAAAACCAAAAAAACCCCAACCAACCAACCAAAACAAAAAACAAAACAAACCCCCAAAAAACCCAACCAACCAACCAAAAAAGACACTTGGAAAGCTGAGTAACAGAACATTGGTATCACACACTATAGCACAGTTAAATGCAAAAGCAAACACGAAGACCTACAGTTTCAAACCATAAACAGAGACTATGATGCTGTTAGTGCTAGAAGGCAACTTTTTGCATTGATCATTTTACAATGGAAATGAACAGTATTTCAATTTAAGTTATTGTTTGAATAGTTTAAAAAATATATGCATGTAAGCCACCACAAAATAATTTCACATGGTTTCATTAAGTAAAAATAATCAACCAAATAAAAAAATCCCCACTTACTACAGTTGCCTGAAAAATGACATTAAAACAAGCCACTTACTTTTCTGTCCTCAGTTTCTACACAGGAACTGCACTCTGCTTTAGTATCCTGAAAGGACAAACAGAGAAGACTGTCACAAAGTCTACTGACCAAGGTTGTGGAAGTAACTGAGGATGAAGAAAAGGCATTTAAGCCTGAAAAGCGGATTTCTCAACCTATTGCATTTTACTGAATTGTTATTTTTGTATATAGAGTAAACTTGAATGCACAATGTTTAATGTTAGGGCTTTAAGTAAGGTTTATTGAACTTTATTATGAGCATAAACTTAAAGACAAGATATGAAACATCGCAAGAAACCAAACCTATTTTAGTATCATGTAGCCAGCTCATAACACAAAAATATAATCTCTGCTTTATAATATATGTTTGCTTTTGCTACTTGCATTTTGAGGTAAATAGAATTGCTTGCTCCATTTGCTTTTTTTTTTTTTTAATTGGTGATGATTATGAAAGAACGATAAGGGTAAGCTTAAGAGGAAACAGCTACTCAAGCTACTTCGCATTTTCTTCAGGAATCAAATAATCTTAAACCTAATGGCACCCAACACATGTTCCTTTTCTTCCTAAGGTATTTTGACTCCTATATTGAACTGAAAGGTTTTGCCAGCAGACTCAAAGACACGCAGACGTAATCATCACAAAACTTACAGTCTGAAAGGAATTTATTTCTTACTATTGGCAACTTGAGTAAGTCAAATATAGTTCAAGTCATTAAACTGACTTGACTTGTGACCTATTATGATTTCCCTTTTGTTTTCAGCTTTTCTAGTGAGGGTATTCTCAGAAGCTACTGATAGGAGTAACAGCTCCTATTAAAAATTAAAAAATATTAAAAATTTTAAAACCCCCAAAACTAAAGAAATTCACTTTCTTCAGCACCATCCCAATTCATCGTAAATGAAAGGCTGATATTATTTCAGTGCCAAAGACTTCTCACCTAAGCCACGTAGCCATAAAAGATTAAAAAAATGAAATCACTCATTCAAGAAAGATGAATTGAGATTTCCTGACAAAAATACTTTCATTCACAGCAAGGTATCTAAAAGCTGTTTTCATTAGGCATATCAAGTTCTCTGTCACTTTTTAAGCATCCTATTTCTAACAATAGAAACCTTTATTATTTTAGTTACTTTCGTATATGAATCAGTACCTCAAATCCTCTTTATATTTAAAATACTTTTCACGGGGAACCAGACTGTACTCTGGTGAATATAACACTCAAAAATTTTCTTTCAAGTGTGACTTACTGACAGCCAATCTCTCACCACATCTCTCCTCCCATTTGGTGGATAAGGAAATACTATCTCTCCCCACAGGCTGACTTCCTGAGCTTCTTGCTATATCTACATTCAGGTTTTTTGGCGAGTGAGGAAAAAAGCTTGGCTTTTAAAAAGCTTTCTGCCTTAGAGGTATGAATTCAAACTTCATTAGCACCAGCTCCCTTCACCTGCTAGCTATGCCCTAAGTCACCTTTTGGAAATAATGGAATGGTCTTTAACATATTTATTGGTTAACCAGAGATGAATCATATTTTTTCATACCACCCAAGACAAGGGTGGCTCTATCTCACATACCGACCTAAATTAACTGAATGCAGAATAAAGAAGCTCCTATCAGATTCCAGTTAGAGCTATTACAGACTCTCAGGATGATAAACATACCTTGTTCAAGACCTAAGAGTACTCTGATCCCTTCCACTGTCTACAGAAGATTTTTGTTTGTTATTTTGCCACTGTCACTTCCCATTAAAAGCAACTGCTAAGAAACCTAACTTCATAAGCGTTCATTACTCAATGTGAATTAAAAATGCAGTTTTACCTGAAGAAAACAAGATCCATCTTCTTCCCAGCCCCTTTTGTCTTGCAGGGTTGTCTACCACTAGCATGGCAAAAGGTGCAAATTACACATCCAGCCCAGCTGAAAACAGTTGAGGCCAACCCAGCTGTGATCAGGTGTTAAAGAGACAATGCGCCTGAAAGCTAACTGATACCAGCCAGAGGAAAAAAATACAGGCTGAAAATCAAATTACATCATTTCTGTTCTGTGTTTTATCCTGAATATTAGACAATCATTTAATCTCCTAGTGTTTGGTTTTCTATTTAAAGATACAATTTCGCAAATTAACCTCCGCACCACTAGCGATGGGAACTATGTATGTATGGTTTCAATACTGCTGGATAATGCAGCAAGAAAGAACATTTTTAGGTTATCTTTGAAATTATGTGAAGTCAGATTTGGATATAGAAATAGCTGTTTGTCTTCAAGAGTAGAGACCTAAATTTGGAATTCTGCATAAGCACAAGGGAAAAGAACCCTCAGGGTGCATTGTTACTTTATTGTTTCTGGTATTCCAAATATTAATTTTAAAATATTGCCTAAGTAAGGTTTTACAAACTTGCTTTAGGTGCATTAGGAGACAATAACCTGGACTATAACCACCTTTTAATAGTAATACCATACAAAGCTTAACTTCCTGACAGGATTTTTCTTTACCAATGGGTGAAATCCTCACAAATGCATATACTCTAATAAAGTATAACTAAAGATACTGATGGGTTAGCTACAGAAGGACTAATGTGGAATTCAAGAATCCTCAGTCCAAAGGGGTTAAACCAGCTGGAAGGAGTTAAAAATTTGAAGAGTAAGAATTTGTAAAGTACATAAAGAAGAAATAATGAGACGATTAACGAGCATCTTCTCAAATCAGTAATTACCAAATTTATTAGCTGAATAATGAACTGTAATTTGCAACAGTTTTTTATTTAAAAACAATAGTAATAGTTTGTCACTTCTGCAGAAACAGTTACTGGAGTTGCTTGTTGTGCATCTGATTTCTCTAGAAAGCCTATGATGAAGAATTTTTGGAAGAAAAGCAGCCAGCTACTTTGGTACCAACTGGAAACAATCTCAGAATTTATCTTTAAGTGACGAGGGTACCTCCTGTAATGGACATGCATGCGTATCTTCATTTTTAATTGCCCAAGCAAAACAAACCGATTTTTCTAAAGCAATTAGTGTTCTAATTCTTTACAGCAGTGAAGGTACTGGCTTAATCAAACCTCCATTTAACTATAAATATTTGAGTATACATCATCTACATCCTAGACATATATCTGTTAAAGAAAAAATGCACACAGAAACTAAGCTTCTTTTGAAAAAAAATAAATCATCAAAATGAATCATCTGTCAATCTCAGAAAAAGGGAAGAAATCATAATGTTCTTCTCTAAGAGACATCTGTGCTACTTTTGAGAAGTGCAAAATGACAAAGTGCTGCCATTTTAGTATGTGCATTGCAGATTGCCTCACTGTATGAATTATCCAAGATTAAGAAGTACCACTGCTGTAAAGCAAGTGCTGTAGATCCAGACAATGCATCAGCCCTTTCTTGAATGCTGTTACAACACCAAAAAGAGTAAGTTAAAAACCAGCAAAATCTGTTCCTCCTGAAGAATTATTTTAGACAAATCATATAATGATAGAATACTTTATAGGATGTTTTGTGGCAAAGATGGAAAGAAGGAATTACAGACATAACCTGCCAATGAGGTAGAAAACCCTCTTGTACATTCCAGTTTAAAACCAACACAATTCAGTTTTGCTTCATTTGGTCATTCATGTGTTTCAGGGATTCTGAAATTTCATATGCTACGCTCTTGGCAAACATATCTACCACCTTCATCTGATATTAGCATTATACAAATGTTACTCAACAGAAGTGAAAGAAAAGCTTTAGAAAGTACAAGTACTCACTGGTGGTCCCATGACTCTGCAAGATATTTTGGCTTTTGGATGCAGTAGAAGCCTCCTTACACTTTATTTGATACGGTTGCTATAACTCTACATTTAATTTTACTTCCTGAATTGCAAATAAAATAGTGAAATCAATATCCTCAAGTAGCCATTAGTCATGCCAACGTAACTAAGCCCTGCACATGGCTGTGTACTTTATCATACATTTTCCAGTTACTAATCTCCCCGGTATCCAAAGCCTTTTTCTCTACACCCCTATCATTGTTAAACAGAACACCAGAAATAAAACAAAGCAAAACAAAACAAAGAAAAAAGCAAACTCTGCAGGCTAAGAAAGTTTAGAAAGGCTACTAGAATTTCCAAGATATTTTCTTTTTCATAAAAGTCATGAAATATAAAAGACAAAGAATTCATTTGCATACACACTACTCCCACGGCCTGTATCAGGAGGGGAGAGGAGAGCCTGGAAGTTATTCAGGCATCCCCAAATGTTTTTGTCTGTAATATCAAGAACGATCAGTAGGTGGTAGCAAATAACCTTATAAAATCTTGTCCGACTTCCCTGTGAAGGAAAATCTCTCGCACTGACCAGCTTGGTCAGGTATTTCACACCTATCCTTGGCATCTCAACAAGTGCTACCACAAATTGTGTTTTCTTCACAACACTGGTTTCTAATTTCATAAAAAGCCTATGGATGTAGAAATAAGAGGTGTTTTTATTCTCTGGTTACAAATTTTTAGAAGTGAGACCAAATCCTTTCAATGACTAAAGCATATATAAAGGTAACCCGATGTTCAACAGAACAGGAATATATACGTATAAAAAGTACTCAGCAAATTCTGGGTTATCGATTTTTCTGCATATATTTATTAAGTGCTTAAATATATCAAAGTCCTGAATTATTGAGGAAAATACTTAATCTTTTTCACTATCCATTAGTCATTAAATTTCATTATTGCTGCTAACAAACAGACTGCCAGCAGAAGAATTCATTTGAATTTCATATTAGTTCTATTTTATACGTCCCAGAGAACAAATTAAGCACACGGTAATACTTACTGAAGAAGAAAATAAATGAAAAAAAGAAACCTCAGAATGTGACATTCAAGTCTTTCCTAAGTTTGTCCCCAGCAACTGAAGGACTTGTGCAAAGGCCTCATCAAATTAAGTTACAAAATCAATTCCATGATTTTTTAATGGCTTCAACACCTGCAATATCAAAGACGTAAGAAAGGAGTTTTATTTATGAAAGCAATAGCTTCATCTGTTTACTAACGTTTGGAGACCAGCAGAGGCTTGTGTCTAAATGCTATAAGCATAAATGAGAAGAGAGGGTCATCTGCATCTTTCTCTGTTGCCTCAGGGCAGCCTCCTGGCCGTTTGTCTATAGTCAAAAAGGAAATCCATCCGATCAGGGATTTAAAATCAAGCTCCTCATGACTTTGGGGAGTTTACTTGTCTTGTTTCTAGTTAGACATAGACAGACTTTAAGAGGCAGGTTTACAAGGCTCTTGAAAGCTGAGATGACAAATTTTATAATAAGAAATTACTGCTTGTTTAAATACTGCTGTATTTTTAATGTAGATCTGAAGGGACTCTTGTCTATGCCCTCCCACACACCCACCCACCATCCGGCTGTGTAAGTGGATACCCAATTTCTTTCTTCTGATTCTAGTGTTTTGCTTATGTTCAAAAAGCTGGAGAGAGGTGAAAAGTTGTTTTTTTTTTTTTTTTTTAAAGAAGACCTTGACTTTTTTTCATTAATAAAGATTTCTTTGAGGGAACAGGTACTGCTTGCTGATAAAGCTTTATGGACCGAGTATATGAAACTTTCCCCACTTCTTTTCCTCTTCATTCTCTCACCTTTATGAGTTGCTTGTATTTTTCTTAGATAGGTGCTAGATACTTAAGAGATGCAGACATGTCTCCCCACAGCACAGAAAACAAGACACCGTGTGCCTCACAATTCACCTAATTTCTCTAAACATATTTTTTTATCAGTCCAATGATGAAAAATTACCTGAGTTAAAATCTTCCACCTATGTCCATAGATCATCAGAAATGCACAAAACATCAAAAATATGTAGCATTTTTAGAAAATATGCATATAATTTTAAGACATGACTCTATCATGTAGGTGTATCTAGCTCTACCCATAGGAATTTGCTGTTGAAGTCTAGAGAAAGGTGAAGATGATTTCATTTAGGGGCTAATAACGATTTAATTTTCAAATATTCAAAAACATACATTTACATTAGATAAAAGTTACCAGTTTGAAGAGCACAAATACACAATAGCATAAGAAGACAACTGGATTTCTGGAGAAATTTATCTTTTTTAGCCTCGTTTCCTAAAGGAAACAAGCATATAAATTTATTCTGCACCTCAAGTACCTCAACACCTTTAGAATACATTTAAGTTCAGTCCCACTTGACAGGGAAAGAGAAGCCCTGAGAGTTATTATGCTCCAGTGTTCTTCATAAATTAGTGGCTGAGTAGGAAAGACCAAACATAACTTGCAAAACCAGCCACTACAGCAGCTGTTACAAGAGCTTGAAGAAAGCTGAGGTTCCTGAGATGGAGAGGACATGTTATGTGAAGTCAAGATACTAAGTGGCTACTGGGAAGAAGCCCATGCTTTTTGAGTGGGAACTGTGAAGACACAGGGAACAAATCTGTAGTAGAACTATTCCAGTTAAGTCCACTGTTTATGAAAATAACAAGACTGAAGAAGATTTTTGTTAAGTTTTTAACAGAGTCATTTTTGAGCTCTGTACTGATAAAAAGTACACATAAATTTTAACAGAGATAGACAATTTTCAAGTTTACAGAGTGACAGGAAAGAAACTTCTTAATGAAAGACAGCACATGATGACTGCAGTACTAAGAAAGTAGGTGCCCGTGAAAAATAAGGCTCTGTAAAAATATTTTTTTCTTTGTCATTACACTAAACTTTTGATTCAGTCACACAAGGTTGAGTTTTATGCTTTTAATACATATTTATAAAACACATACATCATAATAAACTGGTTATGTATTCACTATGCTTTGAGGTAAAAAAGCAAAACAGAACTTCATTTTGGAATCCAAGCTTCACTGCATAAACAACCCACGAGTATTCTCACTTCTAACCTAATTCTCTCCCCCATCTCACTGAGGGAAGGGAGCAAGCAGCTGGGTGGTGCTCAGCTACCTACTGGGGTTAACCTCCAACAATCAGTAGTTTTTACTTCGTATATGGAAGCTTATATCAACTTCCTGGCATACCTCTGTGTTACTACACTAGTAAGAAAGCAGTACCAAAGGCATGAGTGAAGACTGTATCCAAAGGACTATTCTTATCAGCAGCAAATTAAACTGAAATGCTTATGACAACAAATAACCGCTTTAACATCCAAGAGAAATGAAGAATTTAACTAGTCCCTTAGGTGACAATTCTGTATAATTTAGGATGGCCACGGCTTTGAGCTGTTTTCTTATCAAAGAACAGTCACACTTTTGGTTGTTCTTGTCAAGAAGAAAGTGACTGAGATCTGTCTATGCCCAGCCTAGGGTATATAAGACCAACTGCATTAGAAGTACATGTGATAAAGACATTGGAACCCACTTCTTTTCCAAATTATTTTAG
This sequence comes from Megaceryle torquata, assembly GCA_024611175.1. NCBI lineage: Eukaryota > Metazoa > Chordata > Aves > Coraciiformes > Cerylidae > Megaceryle > Megaceryle torquata. Next base: position 10,061 of record JANIJG010006821.1, read on the forward strand.
GAACCTCATAGTTAAAAAGATAAAGGTCACGTAAGAGCCCTGAAAGGCTGCTGAGAAACGCTCATTCATGTTGCACAAAGCAGCTAAGACGGCCCTTAAGTGAAACCTGCTAAGGAAAACAAGCAGAGACAAATGTCAGCGGCACGGATGTCTTAGTGCTCAAAACTGGTCAGCACCAATATCCCCTGCACCTGCTCTTCTCCTGAATGATGTGCTGGAATTCAAAAGCTCTACTTCTAAGTGTCTCAGTACTAACATACATACACTTCTGAAGTAAGTATACAGATGATGTGTTGTTCCTCCTAGTTTTTCTTGGCTATTTTTCCCCTGAACAGATGTTTTGGCCTATAGCAGCACTAAAGGGCTAAGAACAACTTCACTAGGAACATATGTCCCTGGCATCTCTTGCAATAAGGATGACTCTGTCTCTCAGAAGACACATCACATGGTAGCAAAAGAAAAACAAAACAAAACAAACAAAACTAACCAACCAAAAAAACTAGAAAACAACAAAAAACCCCAAATGTAAGGCATCTTCACCACACCCACTCCCCCCCCCCAAAAGAACAAAAACAAACAGGAAAAAAAATCAAACCAAACAAGCAAAAAAAAACCCCCAACAAACAAACAAAAGACACCAAAAAAATCCCCCACAACTCCTCTCTTAATTTGCAACTTTGTGGTTTTGTGCATGGATTAATGTGCACTGAAGAATTAATCTTTTTTAAACAAGGAATATTCATTACTTAATCGCAATAAATATTTTTTAACGTCTAATATTTCAATGTTATTTTTTCAGATAATCTCTCTGCGTAATACTGTAGAGTATGGGAAGATATTTCAGTATACAACAGAAATATTATAGCTATTGTGTTTTGAAACCAATTCCACTGTACATAGAGCCTGGCAATTATTTTCCCCACACAGATGTGTATGAAAGATGAATGCATAACATGAGCTATGATTGGAAGAGAGGTGCCAAAATGACCCTAAGGCAAAAGGTCTGTGCAACAAGAAGTTATTTTACAAATGGGTTTGGATCTATCAAAAAATAAGGAAATCTGTTTCTTCCCCTTTTTCTTAAACTAGTAGAGAAATGAAAGGAACAACCTAGCCATCTAAATGAAATTTTTCCAAGGTTATTATCTTGATCTGCAATTTCTTACTCACTAGACAGTTTAAGTCATCTATTCAACAGTGAAAATCCAGTAGGAATGAAGCATCAAGAATCATACTAAGAATTTTAGGAGCCATAGAGGAATAAAACCTCCAGAGAACCTCTGTAGCTCTTATTTTCCCTCACTTCTAAACACAAAGCTTTTCTAAACACACCAACCATAAACTGAGCCTTCAGTGTTAGGCTGCAGGCTCTCTACCATACTGGGTAAGATAAAAGGTTTATCTACCTTAAGACCTTGTCTCACACTAAAGCACCTATACTGTCTCAGGGACACTAAATGCTAAGACCCTTCTTTTGACTTCTGAAAGATGGAATCAGAGGCCTAGGAGTGGAATAATAAAGAAGTGAGACGGTCAGAAAGTAGTTTTAGGGAAGGCATATAATGTCTTCTGGGCAAACTATGTGCATGTATACACCACCCATATATACACATCAGTACTGTTCTACCTCATGACCCTGTGTATCCGTCCTGATGTATGGGAACTTGGTTTTAAAAAACAGTTGTTGAGGGATGCTCTGAGTTAGAAGCTGTTTTCAGGCCATTTAATAACCATGAGATTTTTATCTTAGGAACTCATCCATTCTGTTTCTGAAACTTTTTACACTTTTTCCCTCTGAAATATCCCATTGCAATTCCACAGGTGACATGTTGACCCAGGAAAGAAAGAGTGCCGTACCTCAAACTTTATTTAAAATATTATCTTACCAAATGTGATGACATTATTGCCCCCCCCAAAATATATCTGTAGAAAGCAAAGCATTGCATATTCTAAAATGCCAATTCAGCATGGTCAGAGGAATCTGAGGGACAAAAAGTACATGAGAGCTTCGATCACCGACCTCCCAACTCCACATTACATTTTCTATATGTGCTTTCTACATTATAGGCTAAATATGCAACTCTCTGCTTTTGAAAAAGTTTAGTTGCTGTTTAATGAAGTTACCAAAGCATGAATACTGACTAGTATCTAACTGCAAAATTAAATAGAGACAGTTTATCAATTTCAAGAGATAAAAAATTGATTACATGAAAACCAATTTTTGATGGAGCACAAATGGCACTGTTCCTGAACTCATAACATTTCCTTGATGAATTATTTTCAGCCTATGGTAAGTATTAACTGGACACATTTCCCTTAAACTAGGAAGCTGTTAGAATCACATTACAGCAGAAAAATTTATTCCTCCCTGTCTGTATAAACCAGGCTAATACACTTTTATTTGATCTGGTAAATTTTTTAAATAACTTTTTGGCAAGACCGACATAAAATTTATGATCCTAACATAAGGAAACTTTTCTTTGAAGACTGAATGCAAATTCTGAACCTTAGAGAAAAAAATCCACAGTTTCTCTATGGAACCTTAGTTTTAGCAGCTTCTGATAATCAATCCTACTAGAAGTTATCCCAGAATGCATATGCAGAACACACCCCGACACATGATCTATATATGCTTCCTATTTTACTGTTCATATAACCCTTAACAATAACTGTGGTAGAGCACGGAAATGATAAAGATCATACTCATTGAACTGTAAACCCCAATACTCTTCAGCAATGTGAAGGGGTGAGGGAGTGGAATCTATTAAAAAATTCATGCCTGAACTAATAGTATTATACATATATCAACTTGGAAACAATGTGCCCAGAAGGTGTTTCTTTTTTATCAAGGCAAGGTTCTTGCTAGTGGCAGCTCTAATATTAGCTATTAAAATGAATTAAAAGAAACACTGTTTTAATCTAACTAGGCTGAAACTATTTGAACAAACCGTTCTCTCTAAATAAGAGAAAAACCCTCAAAATTATTTACAACCTGAATCAGTTGAAGTGTTTCTTTAGGTAGTTTCCTGCCAATTAGCCAGCTTCTGATTTTATTCATTCAAGGCTATCAAATGACAAATAAACTCTTGTAAACAGCTGTACACTCATAACACTTGCATTTCTCTCTGGTCCTAAGGCAAGTTTCATGGTTGAAATCTTAATTATTACTTAAATGATAATCAAAGTATCATCACTATATTAAAACAAAAAATGAGAGATCCAGTGGTACTGCTGCACGATCACTGCGATGTATTAATGTACATGGATGTGTTCCATATAGTTAGCAGATTAAGGCCCAGATTCTCTGTTACAGTAAAACCAGATGCTTAAATTGCCTCATCAAATGCCAAGGAAAGTAATTTTTTTTAAATTATATATTTTAGCCCAGTATTATAAAACAGAGAGGGATATTTTAGCAATAAATTCAGTAATATCAGCACCATGCCCCCTAGGTCTCTTCTGCTGTGCTCTTACCAAGTGAAAACAGGACTAAGACCACTGGAAGAACAGCTTTATACATATACCCTTCTAAAACAAGAAGAAAAATACTACTATGTCTTGTCATAGCTGAACAGAAACAAAAGGATTATAATAGGGTCTTCTACTAAAATAGGACTGATGTTCTTTAAAACATATATCCTTAAACACAGTTAACTGCTTTTCAACACTTGCTGAAGACTGAAAGGATCCTACATTGGCTTAGATCCTAAAATGGTTAGAAAAAAAAATATTTTTATCAAAGTAAAAAACATTCAATGCATTTATAAGATAACTTAATTGGTTGGAAATTCTGATCTTTAGAAGAATTATGGGTGTGTTACTGTAAAATAAGGAAAAGAGTCTTCTGCTCCTTGCTTTTATATAGTCTTACTTTCGTTTTTTTTTCATTTAAACTTATGACAGTTTTATATATAAGAGTTATTAAAAGCATGTGAGTCACACAAACTCTCTCCTATGATCTACTTTCTCATGAAAGAACTGTTATGAAGCCCAAAATAAAAGTAACATCATTAAAAAAGCAAAACAGAAAGTTGTTAGGATGAGCAATGTTAACTGCAGGAATCCTGATGAAAACAGTTATTTTCCTTTGGAATTCCTGGAATCATCTGGAATTGCTGTCATAAAGAGTATTTATTAAAAAAAAAAAACTTAGTAAAACTGATCGCTAATGAAGTTTCAAGTAAAATAAGAGTAAAATGAAATAAGAAAACTGCTAACAGTTTTGTTTCCTTGTTTCTGTAGATTTAAATTCCCACCAACTATAAAGTATTTCCTTTTGCCTCTTGTGAATTTTTGACTGCTTAAACTAATTACATATGAGATTTCATCATTGTTTTTAGTATGTTCAAGATAACATCTAAAATTGTGGCTAATTTTAGAATATAAATACTGAAAATCATCATCACCATTTACACTGTAATTGCTCTTACTGAGCCTAATGATTATTAACGATGCAGCCTGAGACATACATTCTGCAAAATTATGTGATGATAATCAAATCATAATATTTAGTAAATTATACCACACTTTTTATTACTAATATTTTGTTCACTACATCAGAACAGAAAAATAGATTTCTTAACATGGTATAATGATACAGTAAAGCCAATATCAAGAAGATGTTCACATGATCTAAATAAGCTTCATAGAAACATCCACACAAGGTTTTCTAGTGAATACCAGATGAACACTGTGTTCTACTATCAGAGCTATTCCACAAAATATTGTCTATACTGCCCAATTCAGAATGCTAACAATTAATTTTTAATTTATGAATAAAGATTGAAAAGACCAAGTCGGCCCATATCAAAATGAACAAAGACAATAGAGGAGTAGAATCAAACAAGAGATGAAGCATAGGTGAGCTCTTCCTTTTGTCCTCAGACCTCCTGCAATGCTGAAAAAAATGAAACGATGACAAAAAAGCATTTGCAAAATTAGCTACCCAAATGTGCATGTCTTTTGAAGGCTTCAGTTAGCTATACTTTACATAATTCCCATCTGGTATCCTCAAAAGCAAAAATAACATCATTCTCTGTTGTCACTCATGGCAACTACTTTATCAGCAACTGTCTCCTACTTTTATAGAATGTTGAAGCGCAAAGGGAACCCCAGAAAAAAAAAACAAAAGCAGAGAGGGAGCTTTTGATCAGCAGCTTGACTTCTTCATATGTGAGACTAGTAAAGACCACGAAGCATTTTTCAGAGTCTGAATTTGACTAGAAAATTATCATGGCTAATTCAAGTATAAGTCTGTAGCTATATAAAAAAACTTACTTCAATACATACAATATTAAAGGCACTACTTAAATAACGTACAGAATAGAAGGAGGCAGTAGTCATGACACTCTTACTAGTGGTAACAGCCACCTGTATTTCATCAAGTGCAGAAACCCTACTATGGAGCACACCAGGGGTGTGACTGTGAGCCCAAAGCAGACTGAGACAGCCTCCAGAGTGGAACAAAGAGGTTAGAAAGATGAGGGTTCTGTAGCTCATCATCTAGAAACACCTTTCACAGTCTAACTCCTTATTGCTCCAAGTTTATAAAGTGTGTTCCACACACTGAATTTGCAAAGACCGTCAAAATTCAAGGATACACAGGATTTCTAAGAGGTGAAAAAAGCCTCAAAAACTGCATTTGCACCTTTGATAAACTCTAAAAATAAATAATATAACGCACCAGTGTAAAAGCTTAGAGACATTAAGCAACCTTGCTGATCACTGAAGCTGCTGCAGGCTTTGTTTTTGAGCTTTTCCTCAAAATTTTCCACATCCATGTCCCCGGTAGATATTTCTGCTAGCCACCACCATTTTACTCATGCTTTCAACTCTGTTGTTCTCTACAGTGCAGTAATTCTTGTTCTAACAACCTTGTTTTTTCTCATTACTTTATAACAACAACAAAAAAAAAAGGTTATTAGATTTTTTTTTTTTTAATATATACAAGAAGTATTAACAACTCTTAATTCCAGAAATAAAACCCACAATGACTACAGGCCTTAAATCATCTTCCTTTACAAGAGCAGTCATACAATCCCTTTGCTAGTGCAAACCCTAGGACCAACAAGATTACAGGTCTAGTGTTAGAGAATACGTATAGCACAACTTTGTAAAGAACTCAGTGCAACTGGAAACTCTCCAGCTATTTCTGAGATCTCTCAGAAATACAGGGCTGCTTCTGAATGTTGTAGGCAAGCACAGCAACAAAAGCTTATTATCTCCATTGGTCTCAGCATGACTGGCTGGTCTGTTCTGTCTGGAAGGGACAATGTTCTCCCTTAAACAGCTTCTCTGTGGGCTGTTCATCACAACTGAAGGCATTAATTTCCTCCTTTGCTAAAATACATTGTCCAGGCAAGAAAGCCTCCTCCAGTCTGCAGAAGGTGTATATAATCCAGTATGTAGTATAATGCAGTGTACAGTGCCTTGCTTCAATTGGGATTACTTCAACCCAGGGGCGTACATTGTAAATCTTACAGAGGACAAACAAGTCAGTGAGAAAATAACTTACAGCAGCTTCATGACTAAAATCACCCTTTACATATTGAAAACAGTCAAACAGTAGAAAACTAAACCTGTAATTTGAAATATTACTAGAATAATACCTTTAAGGTCTTTTATTTCAAGAAGAAACATTCCAGCAAATTTTAGTATGCACAATTTCAACAAACCTCAGTATGGCGTTTTAAAAAGGCACAGTGAAAGCTGAAAATTCAGTGCGTTCAGAACACCCACCCCAGGGTTTGAATTTGGGAATATACGGCCACAGCAAAGCTACGCTTACAGCAAAATGTCTCTGGTTTTTAAAGTTCTCGATGGAAATTTTCACTATTTCTTCTCATTTATGTATTAATGTTTTGCAGCAAAACCATCGGCTGCTTCTGATTACTCACATGAGAAGTAGTTGCCTACAATTATTGAAACTTAAACCCAAAAGACATAACTGCTTCATTAATAAAACTTGTGCTTAAAATCATGAATATTTAAAGCATGAGCACAGAATTCTAAGAATATAAAAACTGAACTAGAAATTGAAGCGTCACACATTCTAAAAAACATTATTGTTAGATTTGTAAGATCAAGGAAAATCTGGAGGAAGCATCAGCAAAACCTGGGAATTTACCTGCTCTCTGGTTTATAATTCCTGTGAATCATCACGTCCCTAAACATGCAGTAAAATGCTGTTCACTGTACCTCACTGGTCTCTCCCCCTGCATAGCCATAACTGATGTGATACTGGCATCAGTGCCTCTCGCTGTTTGTAGACCTGGAGATTGAGAGTAGCAGATTTCTCTCAGACGTATTTTCTAGCTATAGAAAGATTTCTGTGCGGAAAAAAAACCCAAACAAACAAACAAAACCAAACAAACAAAAAACTAAAAAAACAACACCAAAAAAACAAAAACAAACAGCAAACTGTCTTGAAAGACATTTGGATTTTAAAAAAATAAATAATTTTTTAAAAATTAAAAGATAGGAAAAGAAGTTCTCCTTAGCAAAGTGATTGGGTAGAGACCATCATGTGAAAAAGACTAGCCTTGTTTTTACCAGCTGGGAAGGACACAGGTTTGGAAATGTATTTGAGAATTTTTAGATCATTTAACACAAATAAATCACTTCATATTTAACTTCAGTTGAGAAATATTTGAAGTACTAAAACAAGCCACTGCACCACTGAAAATTAATTAAAACCACTTATGTTCATGAAGCACATATTATATTAACTTATTCTTCTCATTAGAATAAAGCAGTAGAAATATTGCTAGCAAGACTGAGCATTTCTTTAGGAGAGTAAGCAAAAAGCACAGATTCAAAACAAGTTTAAAACAAGAAAATAACAATGTAAGTTCAGTTTGCAAATGCAATTATAAATATTATGAACCCTTGTTAGTATGATATGACAATTAACATTATTCACTATTTCAAATTATTGAGAGCCTGAGTCTCATTTTTTCTACTTCACGTCTCATTAAGGACAGTGTTCTCAGTCTTTTAGTAGCTTAATAAAATATTTACATATCTTCTCATTAGCAAGAAGGTAAGTATAAAAAGGTACCTGCCAGAATACTAATCTAAAGACATCCCATTCCAATTACTTAGTTTTCCTTGCAGGGAACTATAACCTTCTGGACAAACAAAATTCTACTGGCAAAAGCAAGGCAAAGAATCTATTCCCCTCCTACCTAAAAGTAGAGCCATTTCCTTTGGCATATCAAGATTCAAAGGATTTTATCTTCTTAGAGCAAAAATAGTTTAAGGTAAACATAAAAACTGTACTCTTAATCCAGAATAAAAATACCAAATATATGCTTAACCAAGAAAAGTGATTTGACTTCACTTTATATATTCTAACATATATATAGATATAAATAACACATATATTCTAACAGCTCTAGAATTTTGCTTTAGGAAGCAAACCTGTTCTTTAAAATGACATGCACTAGGAACACACACACAAAACCAGAAGGTACTGCAGTTTGCTTTTTAGTTTGCCATGAACTGCTCAGAACATAGATCACACTTAGTCATTACAAAACTGTATCGGTTTTATTTTTCTGTAGAAAAATATTCATCATTTAAATCAGAAAAGAACTTTCTAGTGATTGCTTTTTGCATTGTGATTCACTCAAACTATTTCATTCCAATACCTATACTGTAAAAACTATTCTAGAGACAAGTAGCAGATGTCCTGTGTAAGATCTGTTGACAATTTATCCAATGCTTTTTTGGTGGTTAAGAGCAGATTCACTATCAAAACACTTCACTGGAAGTTATCACTTTTCACTGGACTATCACCAAGATTGGCTTCTCAGAACCAGAAAGGTATTTCTGATCAAAGCTGACAGGGGAGGAGTGTGACTTGCATCAGAACAATAAACAACAAATTGCGAAGAAAACTTTCCTGGGATTCTAGAAAGAGATTCAAATCCTTACCATGCCTGATTCATAAACTGGAGAACCTCAGTCTTCTGTATCAAAAATCACTATCATACTCTTAGGCTAGATTTTTCTGGTGACTTTTTTTGTTGTTTACAGTCATGTTTAATGCATGATGCTTAATGTAAATTTTTTAAAACATTCTAAAGCAAAAAGGAAATTAATTTAAATGTAGTAAAACTTTCCTTTTAATACAAAAGTCTAGTGACAAATGCAATCAAAGTCAGGGGAACAGGAATTCAATTGGGTAACCTATAGCTGAACACTAGGATTTGCTCATTTGCAGACCACTCTTGTTTACTTTTATGATCGAAGAAAAGAAACACATTATTCAAAAATTGCCAAAGGCACTGGAAAGTTATACAGATTGGTGACGGAGACAAGGTGAACAAAGCCATGTTCCCCAAATAGTTAAAGCCCATATCTAGACTTGACAGCTAACGATCCAAAACCTTGCAGGCCACCAGCTGAAGCAAAATGTAACTAAAGCTGAAGAATCTCTTTAACACTACAGATGTCTTGAAACAAGTAACAGGTCACTCTCTGGTTAGTTAAGGAATGTTCACTTTAAAGCAACCCTAATCCCCACAATTTCACCAGCAGCCAAACGCTTGCTAAAATGACAGAATGTGATTCATTTATCGCCAACTTCATTAGCTCATTCTCAGTTTAGTCCACCGTGTCAGAGCAACAATCCTTTCACTAATCCCATCAAGGGGATATTTTTAATTTTTTTTATTTTTTTTTAAATTCCATCTCTCACCGGCTCCGATAGGGGAATCAAATATTGAATAATACATTCAATGAGTTACTTAATTAGTTGGGTGAAGGTGAAACTGAAACAGCTGAGTCAAATAATGAGATGTCAAGCACAGCAGCATAGACCGAGGAGGGATTTGAAAGCATTCATGATGACAGAAAATAAAACACAGCGTTTTTTCAAACACAGAATATTACGGGATTTAATCTTTCCATTGCAATCCCTCCAAAAATATCATTTTGGGGGAAAAACAATAAAACTGAAATGACAATAACAAGGAGAGAAGAAATCATTCATGGTACACCCTGCATCATTAAATAAGTCATAGATAGTTGCCAAGTTACAACCAGTTTAAACAAAACGAAGCAAAAGGAAAAAACAAAGAAACAAACAACAACAACAAAACAACAAAAACACAAACCAAAAAACCACAAACAAACTAACAAACCGTTTTCTAGAAAAGTTAAGTAGAGAATGCAAAACTGCTGTAATGGAGGAAGATGATTAACCAAGTAGATTTACCTTCATCAAAGGAGAGGTTTTATTCTTCTATAGAACAGATGTCTAACCAAAATTTTCACTGGTCTATTAATTAGGTCTATTTAATTCTCCAGGTTGCTATCTATTCTCAGAACATATCTGGGTTTGTGCCCTTAGCATGGGTTGTGGACTCTTGTAATCAGACACTATTTATTACAGTCAGAACTAGTTAATGCATCCTCGCCTTATTTCTGTGTGTGGGACAAACAGCGTTAGTTCTCTCTGCCCTGCAGTCTCTAAATGATGATTTTGCCAGTATAAAGGAGCATAACATTACATTTTGGCTCATGGGAGAACTTTGAGGGACTCTGCCAGAGACCCTGAGTAATGGCAGATACTCAAAACACTCATTTCCACTGGAGCTAACCAGTAAAGACTGTACTTATTTAGCAAACTAATAATGGTTAAAAGCTGTCAAATGTTACAAAATCGTGAGTCACAACTCAGGATTAGTCCTCAAACTGATACCTGTAAGATAAACTGAGCAGGTGGTTTATCTTCAGACTTAAACTCCTCCTCACAAAATAAACCAAACAAGTAAACAAACAAAAACAGAAACAAAAAAACCCAAACCAAAACAAAAAAAAAAAGACCAACCAAAACACACACACACAAAAAAAAACCCACACAAAAAAAGCTAGAAAATAATTACAATATTTTTAATTTTCACAGACTTCGGTGGATCCAACTGATCCTGGCATATCCCTGCACTATGTTGTATGAATAACAGTGCTTGCACATCAGTCATCCTTGCCAAAAATAACTTTACAGTAAAAGTAAGCAGAATGGGGGGGGAGTATAATGGGGTGTAAGCAGAAGTGAATCATAGGATATGGGATTCATCAAATTAATGTGAGTTAGAAGCCACTAAACAATTATTAAAAAAACCCCAAACAAACACAGTAAGTAATATGTATCTCTTGCTAATCTGAACAATATTCAAACTACTGTTCTACAAATGACAAGCTCTACAATAGTAACAACACTAAGTATGAGTCAGTAATAACCTCCCTGGGTTATCAGTTATCCATTATCTAAGGTTAACAGATCTGAGAATGTGACTTTTCTGCAAAGTCAACTTAATAAATCCAATCATTCTGGACTTATTCAGTCTAATTCTCCCACTCTGCACCCACACACAGGTCTCACTTTCACATATAAAGTAATTTTGCCATGGTATTTTTTTCTTAAGGACTGCTCCTGTTAAGTGTATCAGAAGTATCAAAATATTAACTTACAAACAAAATGGCCAATTTTTATCCTGTCAGAAATGTAGCAATTATTTTAAGGTCTTTATTTACTCTCTTGCACATATATGCAGATAGAGACTAGGTTATTTTCTTGCCATTTCTTTTTTTGGTTTGCTTTCTCATTTACAGGCTATTTCTGCTATAATTTTTAAATATTTTTCCATTTACTTCCAGATCTTAGCACACTAAAAATCCAAGAAATCTTAAAACTACAAACATTTTGCACTTCACAGCCAAATCTCTCTTTCTCTCACCCTTATTGGATAGCTGTAACTGTCTAAAACCAAAAAGTGTTCCTTTAACGAGCTATGCCATTGCTAAATGCTTCAGTACGTAGCTGCGCATGTAAAGCAGAATCAGTCTGGAGAGTCTCAGCAGCTATATCCTCCAGATTTCCAGATGCCAGGGCAAATGCCATACATCTTGAAATCTCAAACATACGGCAAAAACATTAAGGAAAAAAAATGCAGAGTTGAAAAAAAACCTATAAAAATAGTAGTTACTGCCAAAAGCAGTAACACTGAGAGGCACCATAGTAGACGAGTACTAGAATTCAGATTAGAGCATCTCCCTAAATGTCTGTGTAATTTTATTACTGAAAGTAAAGACCATTTTATATGAAGAACTGCATAATGGTGAATTTGGGGGTTTACTTACTTTGCTCTTTTCCTCCTCTTTAAAAACAAGAACATTCCTCAGCTATGCTGTTTAACTGTCTAGAAGAGAATTATGCAATGGCATGCTTCCTTGCTTCTTCAGTTACGATAAGAAAGAAAAGGGTTTTTTTCTTAATTAAATGAATGATGCAAAGCTATGTAAAAACATTACCACATATACAAAGTCAAAAAAATATAATAATGATGTAGTGAGTATAGTAAAAGTATTCCATCCTGTAGCCATTTGACTTCAAGGAAGTGATTTCTGATTACTCATTCATTACTGCACGTGTGCCTCCACTTAGTTGTCAGGAGTTATCAGATAACATAAACTTTACATGGAATTGGAACTAATTCCTGCATAGTGCTACTGCAGTAAAGGCTTGCAACAACAATGGCAGACATATCATGAAATGGGCAAACGTAGAAACATAATTAAATTAACTGATAATCATCTCTCTTCTTCTATCCAGACTCTAATTTAATGCACTTGCAAATGTAATGAGGTTCACTGAAATGAAAAATACTGTGGAAATAACAGAAACAAGATTAAATTAATTGCAAGACATACTGATAAGAAAGCTTGTTTCAAATTATGTTAAGCACGTTTCTAAAAGCCATTAAAGGTCCAGTCACATATCATGCACCTTGATGACAAGTAACACATTTTAAATTATTTTTCTGCCAACTGGAATATCCGTTGTGTTCCATATAACCATATGCTAATTGGTCAGTGTTCTCTCATCTTCAGGTAAATAAACATGTGAAAAATACTTGGGCAGTAAGACATTAAAATCTGGCCAACAGCCAAAATGATTTCTACTCAAATAATTTCCATGCAACTTCACATTATAAAATTTAAGATTAAGACATCCTAAATGACTCTACACCTTGCAGACTCTCGGCTGAAAAATGATAGGCTTTTTTTTCCCTAGAACTAAAACAGAATTAAAGTATTCATTCTGAATTAAAAAAAACCCAAAAAAAAAAAAAAAAAAAAAAAAAAAAAAAAAAAAAAAAAAAAAAAAAAAAAAAAAAAAAAAAAAAAAAAAAA